>FIZT01019763.1:0-19428 GCA_900065295.1 Paracoccus marginatus | reverse complement strand
CAAAATTAGGGGGTTAACTGAATTTCAGACCTCTGGCTCAATTACATAAAATTTTCAAATTTCCAATTATTTGGCCCAAATTCGATTTTCGAAAATTCCCCAAAAATCAGGGGATGCAGCTTAGCACCTGAAATTTTGGTTCTGGGGTTACTTTCACCTCATCTATCGATTTGTTTTGGTTAGGTCGAAAAATTTTAGTGTCAGTTCGGGTACTTCCCTTGTCAGTAGCGTCAAATTATACCAATTCTGAGATGCGTAGTATTTTAATCGAATTTCGAACTGTGGGTTGATAATCATGTCAAGTAGACTAGCGGTGCGATGACACGACACGGTTCAGATAAGTAATACTTGGTGAAATGATATCAATTTCACAATACAACATACTCGTTTTCATTTTCTTTCGTCCTGCTATCGAGTATAGCATACGTATAGGTAATTACGAAACGACGTTTCCGGTGTTTGTTTGCACTCAATCGATCCGATGAAAAATGTAATCCAACTAGAAATTGACAGAGGTATTTAGTTTTTGCCGCCACCGCCGCAAATATCGAGTTACCACCGCTGCACTTTGCAGCCGCGCGTCCATTTCAAGCCACGTACACAGTACAGATTACAGAGTCCACTTTTTCTCCCGATACCACTCGACCAAATGACCAATATGACCGTGTATAAAGACTAACCGAAGCTATAAACCATACAAAGGGTTACAATAATCGTAAACGTACGCTGCGCGTATCCATCACGCGATGGCTTGTATGTATTGTATACCTAGATACGTATAAAAGGCATATGGAAATTCGTCTCCTCGACAACGATGCCGAAGATGGAAAACGAAGACATTGCGCCACGCCAGTGGAAAGCTTTTGCTTGGACGCGTGATACAGGCTCGTGCTAAAGCATGATCTAATTGTTTGTGGGTGACATATTGGCGGCGGCTGCGGCTTAGGCGGCATTTTCGCACGCATGAAGCGTATAGAGATACGCGTATATACATAAATGGCGCTCGCAGTAGGGTGTTTCACATAATATAATGATGGATACGGCCGACATAAGCGCTTATGCATATACATATACTTCAAACTGCAGACCCATAACCCAGCAACAGAGACTTGGCTGGCTGTACGCAGAATATGAGATAGACAACGTACTAAATCGTGCCCTCAACTATGGCACGATTTTGCCGCCTTGATACGCGTAAAATAAATCATTTGCGTCAGCGAGTTGTTGACGTTTTCTCATGTTTTTGTGCGTGGAACGAATAGAAAAAAAAAATCTTAAAAGAACGAAAGAAGAAAGACGCGAGAAAGCAACCACAGTCCACAATACAGCACATAGTGCAGTCGAGACGAAAAAGAAAAGAAAAGAATAATATATGTATATACGACGACGAAGAGAGGCGAGCGCAATCACGAAACAGTATATAAGATTTTCGTCTCATTCCTCACAGTATCTACCTAACTAAGACCTGAGACTCATCCGCGAACTAATTTCGGTATATCCAACACACGCAAGTCGTCCGAACACCCCGCCCGCAGCAGATACAGGTCTACGAGTGTACGTACAGTACCTACCTATACAGACTTCGGACTTCATGTACTGTAGCTGAAACTATATGGTATACAGTATACACTGTACCACGGTTGTCGTCAATGTCGTGATACGAAGCAACTGTATAATATGGGGTTTAGTTGTCGCCGCACTGGCCGCAGGGTATAATATTCCAGATAAAAATCTAAAACGCGACAACATAATCCGTAGATACATACACGTACGGTGCGCTTTAGAGAATGAGCGGAGCCGCGTACTCATACGCGGACCAGTGTAAAGCAGTGCGCGATGCTGAGAAACGTGAGGCGCTTATAAGATCGCGCCGCTCCGGTGTCGACAAACAGCAATTTAAATTAGAAAAAATTATTCATACTGCACGTTCTTCTGCGTCTCGTTGTCAGTATAGTTGAGTTTTATTTTCGGACGCAGTGCAGTGTTCAATGTTGTACATGATAGCGGTACGAAGAACAAGCGCTGCTACCGTCTGCACCGCAAGTCTTGCCCGCGGAAGTTCTGAATACTGATGGTCAATGCCGTAGGTAGGTCTACGTATGTAAGATCTATGGTGACATGGCTGCATCGCAGTGATTCCTATACTTAATGTTCACGCCGCTATACGTCCTATGTACGCACAAAAGTACATGGTGCGCTTCGCTCAACTCCAATTCCCCAGTTCGCATAAGCAATAATAGTAAATTTCCGGCGACAACTAGCACTGGCAGTAGATTGCGAATGCGTTGACCAAGGCCGATTGGCAACAGCAAAACAACACCATGCTCGAGCACGAGAAGCACTTTCTTAATAGGTATTTCCATTTTCCAGCAGCCACGCCGAGCTGTGTGGTGAAAATTCCGAGAGTGACTTTTATTCGCGGTGGTGGTGGCAAACGATGACGAGCAGCGACGCAATCGACGTCGTCCGGTGGTATATGCGGCGGTGGGCGTGATGTACAAACGCTTTCCCACAGGGTCAGAGGTGAGATGAACGTAGACATGAGCCATTAGCGTGTGCCCTGGGGCTCGTTTTATCTGTAGCGCGTTATTACGATTAAATAGATGAACTCAATAATACGCCAAGCTATACAACCGTAAGTCCCACGCACACAACTATTTCGATTCTACCGCACAAAATATCTAGACGTGTAGCGTACAGCGAGAGTGACCAACCGAGATGCGAAGAGGAAAAGAAAACTATTTTCGCAGATCCGTTAGATACAGACTACGAGAGAGCGTAGACCTACTCGTCGTGTACCAAAAACTACGACGCGACGTTATAAAGGATCAATATCGTGTATCTAGTTTGACACATGAACGTGATTTACTTTTTTTCACTCGATCTACCTTTACAATGCAAGTTCGACGATACGATATAGTACCAATACGAAAATTCGTTCATCAAGTTACCTTGCCATGATGTCGCCGGCAGCATGCCCGTAACTCACTTTGTTACGCTGGACCAATTTCGATCCTCTTTAAATTACCAAAGCACGCGATGGCGAAGGTCCGAAATCACTGACATGGAGACACAGATTCCTTTCACTTTGTATGTAATAGAATGAAAAATTCTATCGCGAGTAAATAGGGAAAAAATTGGCACTATTCCCAGCACAGAATTAGTTTAATTGTTTGGAGAGATATTCATACGAGTACCTACGAGTACTAATAATTGATGTTTATCATCTTGAACACATAATTTCGAGAAGAAACCTCGAGAGACAATATCACGTCATCGGCAGCAAGACTAGCGCAGCTGTTAATTCAGATAACTTGATAACGTCTGAAAAGGCGCGTCAAAATACATCGCTCGCATCGAATCGAACTGGTTGCTGCTCGCAAACGTACAAGGCAGTAGATAAGATTGCACGATAGAAATATTGGACACCGGTGACGGCGAGGGTGGATGCATGATAAACTCGTATTAAACATATCGACACGTAAATAATTACTTACACATTAATGATCTTTACTATTTCAGCGGCGTGTAATACACTGATAGCATAATATTATACTACCTAGATCTAGGTATATACACAGCGCACAGCACGACGATATCAAGGGCGACGAATACCACGAGATAAGGTATACTATTAAAACATGCAAAATAATTAATAACTCACAGTGAGGGTGTGTGTACCTGATCCACCGCAACTGCGCTCATGTTGTCTACGAATATAGAAAAAAAGATGAGGAAAAAGGAACCGAAAAAATGAACGCAGAAGGGAGAAGAGAGATGGATAAGAAGTATCGAGTGAAAAATCTCTCTCAGTTTTCATAGTACGAGTTATTTGCCATGAACAAAACTTTACCGCTATGACTGTAATTTTACCATAATTTATGATAGGAATTCGCGTGATTGAAGGTGCGCAAATCATTTCACATGGGAGAGTTTCCCGCTGCTTTTGCACGCTTTTGCCATGTTCTAGAAGACTTTTGTATCCACCTAACAAATTGCAAGAATACACTCGACACTCGTGTTACTTACATTACGTAGCTATCTATGTAGGTATTACCTATGTTCTTTCTTGTCGATCGGTTCACTTTTGTATGTTTTTTCAATTTTTTTGTTTTCTTATTTTCCCTTTCTTTTTTTCATATCAATTTTTCGACTTTTCCACCAATATTCACTATAGAAATTTTCTCCTACTTTCACATATTTTTTTTGCCAGGCTTCACATTTTTTTCACCTAAAACAATTGCAGTTATGTCAAGTACCTTTGTAAGAATATCTGAGTTCATCATCAAATGTCAAAAAATTCAAATTTTCGGATCATCTACCAGGCGCAGATTTTCTCAAAGGGGACTAAACTAAGACAGAATGATCGAGGGACCCTAGGGGAAGGGGGCTACGTTTTCGAAAATTAATTATGTACTTTCGCAATTAAACCTGCGTTCATCACCAAATGTCAAAAAATTCAAATATTGGATCATCCACCTGCGAAGGATTTGCTCGGAGGATGATCAAAGTAGGGCAGAATGGTCTAGAGACCCTAGGAGAGGGGGGCTACGTTATCGAAAATCAATTAGGTACCTTGTTCATCACCGAATGCCGAAAAGTTCAAATTTTCGAATCATCTACCTAGCGGAAAATCGCTCGGGTGGCCAAACTAGTACAGAATGATCAAGGGGCCCTAGGGGAAGGGGGCTACGTTTTCGAAAATTAATTATGTAAGTACCTTCGCAATAATATCTGTGTTTGTATCACCAAATGTCAACAAATTAAATTTTCAGATCATTTTACCTAGCGGGGAATTGCTCCGAGGGTTGCCAAACTGAGACAGAAAGATTGAGTAACCTCAGGAGAAAGGGCCAAGGCCAAGGTGCTACGTTTTCGGTAATCAATCACATATCGCAGATACTGAATAAATAATTGAATCCCAGATTCCACTTTAGTGGGTGATTTAACTCCATCAAATCTCAGATTATGAATGAATAAATAAATCCTAGATTCAAAATGCTTTTCAAGAAGACTATTATTGCAACTAGCACATAGCGTCAGCAGTTCGATGGCTATCGCTATTGAGGAGATAAATTAACAGTGGTACCTACATAATTTGGTCCGTCTCTTGATGTATTTGTACAGCAATGTACAATCTACATGGTACACAGGTACTATATTACAATACGTATGTATGATAGCGATTAGGAATATATTGTAGCCGTAGGTTAGATTTATTATTTCTGAATGATACGGTACAAGCTGAACGACGCGACAGCGACTGAGAATGTGCTCTGCATGCGCTGATGCGCCACGTTCAATCCATGTGCTGCAGCTCGACGAGCCTATAAAATGACCACGAAACACGGTGCGTCGTCGGTCGCTTGTTTGCGCCTTTTTCCACGCTCATAAGTCCTGAACGCTGTTGCTGTTGCAGCAGCAGCCGCCGCCGCCGCCGCCGCTTTCGCATCGATACATTATAATATCGATAAAGCGGCGCTGCAGCGGCTTACCTACCTACATATATGTAATGTGCGTAGTCTGTGCGGCGATCTATCGATACATACGCGCTATAAAAGTGTATTAAACACCGCTTTCGACATAGGTAATGTACTATTATTTTCACGACATGTTTATGGCATCTGAGCATCGAGAGTGGCTTTTAAAAAGCGCGATAATACGCTTCTGTTTTATGCGTGTTTTTACACGTTGACGCTACGCTCGGCAGAAAACTGGTGCGAGTGAGAGGGCGCGCGTAGCGCGTGCACCACCGACTAAAAAACGATTATTAAATGAGCCTATAGTCGAACGAACGGAAAGAAAGCGCGGTACGCTGGCTGTGTAATTTATCGATTCGATTAGATCGCGATACGCATTCATAGTACGCTACCAGTTAAGTGATTCTTTTAGTTCGCGCAAGACCCGAGACAATAAAACCTTTTAACACGGTATAATGGGTTCGCGTTTGCCAAGGCAGCAGCGAAACGTTACGATAAATCTCGACATTTTTATTCTCGCTGCGATCCCCTCAGCTCCGTTCGTATAACTTACTCGCACGTTGGAAAATAAATGTATCTATACGCGCCCGCGTTAGCCACGATTCCGATAATGTTCTCACCGTATCGCAACTTTTTTCTCATTCGCTACCGATCGAAGAGGGGAGGCGGCATTTTATGATGGCGTAGATATTCGTTAACACTTGATAGGTACGGATCAACGATCAATAGATCTCTTCTACTGCTTCAGCCAAGGAAATCGTAACTCACAACTGCATATACGCTTGAGAACTCATTACATGGAAACATGTCCCCTCCTTGGACAATGTGCTGCTAGCCAATCAACTAATTCCTCTCACACAGCAACTATTGAAGCTCCTCGAACGTCGTTCTAGATGTTAAAAAGTAACTCCATCTCCGAAGCACTGTTCAGAATCCTCGATTGCAAATCCCATGGCATCAAAAATCACCCTCTAAGTTGGAATCTGTGAAAAATCACTGAAAAAAGTCAGGATTGCATGACAAGAAAATCAGTGAAATTTCGGTGAATTTTCGCTGATTCTAAATGAGAGAGCACCAAGTCGTCGACTTTGAGACTCGAGAGAACTTCGTCACAATATTTTACTGTAAAACTCAGAACGCTAAGCAGATCCGGAAGCTGCAAGCTCAAGTTTGGGAGCGTCTCGTCTATGAAAATCATCTTATGTCAAAATCGATCCTAGTTCAGCAGTTCTGGCTCTGTCTTTTCGCCTCAAAGATGTATTATGAGATGACGAAGAAGTATTAGAGAAAAATCTCATACGGATTAAGCTTCATTCATGCTGTGGCTGCAGATACACTTTATATCTATTTGTATGTATTGTATGCACTACAGATTTGCGTGCTGCGCTACAAAACGCGTGCTAACGCGCAGAAGTATCGAAGAGGAAAATAATTTTACCCAGCGCACCTGCTAATACATCTAAAATAATACGTTACGACGAACCGATTTGCTAAGCGCTATGACAACTTAATGAATGGTGGTTATACTAATAGACCACCGCTCCGCCACCCATTCTACCGTTTCCAACCAGAATTCAGGCATGCAATCTAACGCTGGCGCTGCTCTTCATTCTCACCGCCGACAAACGCGTACACAGATACACAGACACACGTATCTTTAGATCGTATATGTACACTTGAACCACGAGTATGTATTATTGTATTATGAGACTGTATGTGTATATAGGTACGTATGTATTCACGTGCAATAGGTACACATCAAGGTGAAAACATCTCGAATTCGATCCATCTTTGAAATGAGCGATTAACACTCATCACGAGGGTAATATTGATGACCGCGGAGTAGGGTGACATTTTTTTGGCAAATGCGAAGCTGAGCGAGAGTACCTGTACATACCAAACACTCAAAATACATTCATACAATACCTAACCAATGTATGTACGTACTTAGGCACCAATCAGCATTTCTACTTATATCAATAATTCGAGGAAAAGGTCCACTGCAGCCATGTATTTCGGTGACACAGAAAAAACGCAAAAACGTACGACATACAGTTGGCGATATCGTCAACCAGATTTAAGATTACGATAGGCTATTAGAAACGTTTGCACCCAGTATCAGTCTCAGCACTGCACGTAGGATGTTGTAGGTGTTTGCTCGTGCGGTGTGTGGGCCAAACCCACCAGACTGCCTCCGGTAAACCACTCGATAACGGGCAAAAAGCCATCTCTTAGCTTAAAGCGGTCAAGACGCATCTGCCAGCATTCGAGATCCAACCTGAAAAGTGTAAATAATATACCTGCGTAGTACCTAACACCTATACCATTCGATGACGAATTAACTAGGTAATCGAGTGTATGTAATTAGCCTGAATGATGATTTCCTTTTCATCTCCTGGTTTCCATTCTCATCTCTCTCAATTGGAATCAGTGAAAAATCACTGGAAAAAAGTCGGAATTTGACCACAGGCAAATCAGTGAAAACATTACTGTAATTTCGAAGAATTTTCACTGATTTTTCATTAATTTTTTGCAACATTGACTGAAAAATCGATGATTTTTTTCACTGATCTGCAAGTGGTGCAATTCTGCCTTTTTTCAGTGCGATTTTCACTGATTCTAAATGAGGGAGATTTGAAATAAATCAATCTGAATTTCGTATATTTTGTTCATTGAGCATAAATGTCCATTTGGATATAACTATGCGTGCATCTTCGAAAATTTCTAGCCTTAAATCGATGTTCATCATTTCCTTTAGAGCTGCACTGCAGATATGGCCTAATAAATCCATCATTCCACGTATGTATATGCTAATACTCGATGTGGGAATGAGGTGCCAGGTTCTTGGCGACATTGTACACAATACAACGTCGCGCCGTCATCAATCGTCTTATAAAAACGGGGGGAAAAAAGTAATTGCTTAGCTTCGTATACGTAGGTAGGTAGGCATAATACAACGAGACTTTTTCAGAGATGAAAAAAAAACTAACATCGCATATTACGATAGAATAATTTACTAAAGGTCGACAACGTCCGTCTTTCTCACTATTAATTCCTTGTACGATATAAAAATATCCGTACGATGCGATTTACAAATGCATCGCACGCATTTTCGCCACACATGCACAATTGCACATGCACAACTCGGCCGGCACTCGCGCTACATACCCGAACAGGTAGGCAGTAGGCACACAGCGAAGTTGTTCGTACAATAAAAAATCCACTTGTCAATTACTAATTGCAAATAGGTTTTAATTGCTAACGCGTCTTGTTCGTATACGGAATATTCAACAAGAACCAGCGACACGACGCGACGTGCCACTTTGTACATCATCCTCTCTGCAGAGGTATAGTATAGTACGCTCTACTGAACCATCGACACCGCCACCGCCGCCACCACCGTCGTAGCAGCAACAGTTCATTCGTCATCTCTCAACTTCGGTGAAATCTATAAATATTTGTAATTTTTTTTTCAAATTAAAAAAAAACACAGACCTCCCAGCAGTAGTTTACCCGTCTTATGCGAGAGTGTGTGCGTGTATTTGTTTCTTTACCTTCTTTCTCTGTGGCAGCTATACGTAGATACGTGCAGTGCGCTTGGCCCCGAACCAGTTACCGAGCCTGATATTACTATAAGAGGTAAAGCCGCCTATACAATACAAATAAGCTCGTCTTCGTTCGCTAATCGTTTCACAGCCAGCGTAATATCGCATCCGATATCGCGCTATCATTATTTTTTTTTCCTAATACCGGTACTTTACCTACATTTGTTTATATACCTCGTTCATTTACAGGAGGAAGTGCGAAGTACTGCGAAGCGATGTCGATTCAAAGGAACCAAAAGATCTTACATCATCTCGGACCACAATCTATCCGGCGCAGATCAAACTCAGGTAAGAAATTATCGATTAGTTTATACAAAATGAAGAATTATCGAATCAGCATTATTCACAGCTGAGAATCGTTGCATTAATAAGAATGGCTAATGAAGCCCGCCCGTGTTCAGCGAACGTACGTACTCGTATGTGTAATAGCGTGAACTAGCTCGTGTCTTCTTCTCCTTTACCATCGATGTGTCGACCGTCAACACTCGAACGTATTCATTAACTCGCAAACGAGATAATCTTTCATAAATAGATTTACATAGGTACCTCTACCCTTTTATTCCGCGCACTGCCGCAACTCTTGCGGTTTCCTCGCTTCGCCCCTTTCCCATATTACAGACTGGAAAAGGAGGGTACGTACGTACGTAAATTATCCTGGTAACTTGTTGTATATACATATATGCGATGTTTAACGAAACCATCTCCATCGCCGCATCAACCTTTTCACGCACATAATCGTGTCAATTAACGTTATAGATTTTTTTCCCCTACCTCACACTTCGCTTTGTACGCGTGAGATGGAAATGAAAGTCACTGCAGCTAGAAGGAAGAGAAAGAACTATCTTTTCCACATTGCATTAGGTTGTCACTCGAATGTTTTGGTTAATACTTACGATAAATTCATAAAAATACGAAATTATAGACGAAGAAAATTTGCATATAATACGCCTATAAATATTCTCCTCCGCAGCGTTGTTACCGCTCCGCCCCTCCCTCGCCCACGACACTTTGACGATAGGCTACGCGCGAGTAAATAAACGCGATACGAGAAAACACCGCGCAAGCACGAGTAGATACGCGTAGTACCAGTATCCTACAGTATCCTATGTGGTACCTATGTTTTGTAAATTTATAAGTATACCTTTAACGTAAGTACCTAATATGAAAATTATACGCTATTAAAGGCTGATTATAGGCCTTATGATTGTCTCTCTATTTGGAAATATCAACTTATGCGAGCAGTGTCGCCGAAATTATGAATTTATTATCGTGACGGTAACAGTAGAACACACGCCTTGGTTTCGCGAGAAAGTCGCCTATATCTTTCTATAGGGTATTGACTAGTGAGAGGAAAAAGATGACCAATTTTTTGACCACCACGGTCTGGGCTGGACAACATCCGGGGAGGGATGATTCGAATCTAGATCCAAATCCGCTAAAATATCGGATCCGATTACAAAACCTGATCTCTAAAACGGAATCTCGTTTTCTGGATCTGAATTCCTCAAAGATAATGGATCTGTCCGCACCTCTGATCGATACATGCTACTTATTTACGCAGGTAATTCAATTATGGTTTTTTTTTTTCTCTCTATTTTTACAGCCAGTCACCAGCTACTTCGCCAACGATGTCTACAAATTCGTCATCTCCGACACCTTCGATACCACCACCTTCGCACGGCTACAACCATAAAATAACTGGCATCCCTTGCGTCGCCGCAGCCTCCAAGTACACAGCGCCCGTACACATCGATGTCGGCGGTACCATATATACATCGTCTCTAGAAACGCTTACCAAGTACGTAATAGACCGTATATTCGCATTGTTGTTTGAAATTGAGAGGGAAGGGTGAGAGGGCAGCAGCCTCTCATCCAGTACGAAAAAAATTCCCATGGTGATGATGGTCGCGCATTAAAAATAAGTTAACGATGAAAAGTGTGATAAAAAGACGGCCGATAATCGCGTAGGTACCTACACAATGTTCTTATGGTAAAAAATAAACGCAGCATAATGAAGATTTATCTGCGCTGCTTTTCGATTCGATAAAGGAAGACATAATAGTACGACCAAATGGCGCATCTTAAGCTGGATTAACGCAACTACCAACGAAAATGAATCAGAATTTATAAACCTAGTTACGGTAGGGTATAGGTACAAAAAAATCACCAAGAGAAGGGCAGTGAAATTTCTCAAGTATACATGTGTATGTAGATGTACGAAAGTTTCGATCCGTATAAAATGTCTGATGAACCGTTAAGCCATTTGTTACGAACAGCCTGCCAGTGCCTGCGTTCACTATACGCACCAAAAAAGACTTGTAGCGCTAGGACGACGGGACGCGTCACTCTTGTCGACGACTTTTTGCAAACTCATTTGGTTGATTTATAAAATTATTTGAGCATATTTATTAGGTATGCAAAATAAGGCAAAACTTTATTAATTGAGGATAAATTAAGGTTATTACGTTAAGATGACTTGTGGTGAACGCGTTTGCGGTACCAGAAGACTATTTCGTGTTCCGCTCCGGGCGCCAATACCAGAACGTTATTGGCTATTAGGTGTTAAGCAGTATGTGACGTCTCAGACAATCGCCGCAGGCTCCATTAGGCTATTAATAAAAGTTGTTTTTCCAACGGGTTCCCAAAATATGAAACGATCGTTTCCCGTTGCCTAATTTTTCAGCGCTAAATGTAAACTTTCTTTTCGCATCATTTTCACAAAATAAGCACAAAACCAAATACGTACATCGAAAACGACTGGAAATTAGTGTTAAAAGGTGTAGGAAAAAGTTCAAAAGTTAAATTACACAACAAAACAACGATAAACAAATCAACGACTAATTAAATGGCCATACACAGAAAAAGAAAAAGGCGCCGACTGGGTCGAGTCAAGAGAAAAAGCAAAAATTTTCGGTCCACCTTGCACAACCACTGCACCATCAGCAAAGTTTTAAAAGTTGTTCACAACCGGTTACAAGTTGTATCCTTTTTCCACAGTAATGCATTCAAATAAAATGGTTGAAAATCCGAAGAAAATTGAAAATTGAAAATAAAAATCGGGAATGAATGGTTAAAAAATAAGAATTTTTTTGGTCACATGGAAGGGAGGGGGCTGGAAGTTCGGATACACAATCAAACATTTACAGGTTGTACATTTAAAAGCATGAGAAACCCTGCGACGCAGAATCGTATCCATACATACGTGAAATAGCGACTTAGCAATGAGTACCTACCACCTGCTTTCCTGTACGTATACCTATATAAAACGTGTATAAGTATATGTATAGGTAGGTAATAGCCGAAACGTATTTCTTTTCTGCGACGCTGCGCGTACGTACGTGTACGTTACGATGCGATGTCGTCGAATTGTTGTACTTAGGGGGTTCACCAGAATGAAAGCCGGAGGCAGTCCAAGTCTTGGTTGGCAATTACAATCATCGTGTATAAAAATTAACGTACTTATTCATTTGGAACATGTCCCCTCGAACTATTCGTCGGTTAATATGGTAAGAGTGATTATCATTAAAGCATAGCGTCGGAGCTTCAATATTCCTCGATAATGAGAAATGGCGATGCGCAGGACGCCGCTTACATTATCAAAAACCGAATGCACCTATGGTATGTAAAATTGAACCATCGCGACGAGTGTAAGTAAACATTGTTGAGCCATTGGTACGAAGAGACGAGAGAGGGCGAGGACGAAAAAAAAATTAATTCAACAGGTAAAAAGCCCGAGGAGAAGGGCAGAAGGGCGAAGACGGCGACGACGGCGCGCCGAGCTGCGATATCTACGTGTAATCCTGCGCCAAAGATGCGTATCATTCCGGATATGCCTCCCCCTGGAGCGGAGTCGAGAACGTGCAATCAATTCTGTTTTGAAATATCTTCATGGAACTGGATTTCATGTACTCGTAGTATTATACCGCCGCGTAGCCTCCGGTCGAGTCAACACATCTGCGTCCGGCGGCTAAATTTTTCATTCGTACCATCTACCACTCCTACTAGGCCGAAGGCCGCAGTCATCTGACATCCATACTGCAATTGTGCGGGCTGACGCGGATTTGATTTTCTCAAATAGGTGCGAGGTATTCGTACTCTACATATTATAGATAGGTAGGTAGGAAGCTAGGAACGTATACGGTAAATAGACCAAGTTTTCATTACAATGACTGTGTCCACGAGTGTGGAATCGATGGACGAATTCAGTAGCGAAAAACAAATCCCATACCTACGTAGATACCTATATAAGTATTTCACGAGGCTACTCGAACAGAAAAAGAAATAAAAAAACTCGAAAGTATAAACGTAGGTGTAGTACACGACGAAACCAAACGACAATCTCGACAGAAGGATAAGGAAGGAGCGTACGTAGTTGGCTTCTACGATCCATTTTGACTAAAATAACAATAATAAAAATTTTCTACATAGCCCTGCAGCTGCGGTACGAAGATTATTTTTTTGTCGTCGTCGTCGTCGTCGAAGTGGATTTCACATATCCGACAAACTACGTATATAGAGCCAACGCTGGACGAAGGACCAGGAGCAGATTTTTCAAACACGGTCCTCGTGGCATGGCATGGCAGCGCGACGAGAAATCGGCCGCATCGGCTAATTCCAAAAAAGGTTTCTCTCCGGAACGAAGGCCCGCTGGGCCTGCGAGAGAATTCCATACGGTACCGCGTTTCAGTTTGCGTTTGTCGCGCACGGCTAAAGTCTTAAAAGACTAGCCACGACCAGATGAAACGTCGGTGATTTAAATGTAGCCGATGGCTACGTTCGTTCGGGCGTGTGAAAACTGGCTATTTAAAACACATATCTCATCTCGACGCTCCGGTCCGGTACCGTGTGTTCCCATGGAGATAGAAATCCGCCGGAATGGGCCACCCTTGCATATTATTTGTATACGAAAGCCAAACCGCAGCCGCGCCGGTGGTAGGTACGTAAATATAGGTACTTGAAATATGTCCAATATGTGGGATGACTTCTTCAATCTTGTGCCGTACAATATCGAATGCTGCAACGGCTGCATCGTCGCGTGCTGCTATCCTGATGCTTTCCTTCTGTCTTCTGCCTTCATCCTTTCAATATCGGTTCCGGTATATTCGCGGCGGCAGCGTCCAAGTGGATTTACAGTCTATCGTAAAATATTTGTACATGTTGTTTTTTGTATCATTCTACGTAACGTGAGGATCGAGTGCTCAAAAAATCGAAAAATAGCGTGTAATAGAGGAAGGGGTCAACGATCACATTTCACGAAAAAAAGAGGAAAACTCCACGAAAAGTGCTCGTCAAAAGTATCAAATTTTTTCTCAGGACAATTTAATTTGAACGTAAAATGAAAAAATACGAAAAAAATTCCAATTTTTCCCCATAATTTGAACCATCATGATCTAAAGTAGAGCAGACAGTACAGTAAGTACTACGTAAAATATAGGTACGTAAAATAAAAGTATCAACCCAGAAGGTATGTGTCCCAAAATTTGGACTTTCATTTTTTTGGACACCCTAATACAGGTACTGTACGTCGGAAATTTGATTTTTCATCTCTTCTGCGGCCGAAACAAGCACAAAGAGTATTATTGAAATAGGAAATTCCGTCGACCAACAAAACGAACGAAGTGTGGTCATTTTTCAAGCATTTCGCATTTGACATGTCATGTCAGCCGGCTGATAACATTGGTACAAGTAATATTTACAGCTTTGGGGTACCACGATTACCGTAAACTTTTACCTACTAATCAAGTTTTATTTGAAAATATGGTAATAATAGCATCCTCTTCGCATACATGCCTTCTCCCTCGCATCACCTGTTTCTTTCTCGCACCGTATACCTTTTTCTGGAAGGAAAAAAATTACGTTTCGCGAGTAACACACTACAGTTTGACAGTTTGCTATCATTTAGTGTAGGTATACAAACATCGAAAAAAAAAAAAACCTAAAGACTTTATGAGAATGTGGAAAAAATTCTCACGGATTTTGTGCGGTAGGACTACGGAATTTCGCTTCTCTAATTCTCACCTAGAGCGTCGATCACGATCGTTATCGAATTATCGACTCTCTCGGTTTCTATTCGGTTACCAACGTACAACCGGAAAAAAAAATACGAAAGAAAAGAAAAACAGCGGAAAATATTACCAACGATAAATACATAGAATGAAGAGAAAATGATGTGCCTCCCAATAGCTTCCGGCGTTGTAACCATTTTTGAACGTGACGCGACGTGTCGTGCGCCTTGCCCAACGAAAAATTATATAGAACGTCGCGTCGCGTCCGAAAATCATCAGCCCCTCGATTTTTCACGATCTCATTCGAAAAGATCGTATGGCAAAAATCGTACATCTAATTTAGTATTATACATAGGCATCAACTTATAATACACACGTAGATATATAGATGAATTGATCGAGGAAAGCATCACGTTTGCACATTCTGTAACCGTTGCATGAATTTCTGTTTCCAGGTACCCGGATTCTCGCTTAGCCAAGCTATTCAACGGCAGCATTCCGATAGTTTTGGATTCGCTGAAACAGCATTATTTCATCGACAGAGACGGCAGCATGTTCAAGCACATACTAAACTTTATGCGAAATTCCAGGCTGCTTATACCGGAAAACTTCGCCGATCTTGATCTCTTGCTGGAGGAAGCGCGTTACTTCGACATCACTCGTAAGTACCACGATGCATCTTTTTGTCCTTTCGCCATTCTTCGCGTTGAAAAATTAATGCGAGCAGCGTGCCATGTGCCCAGATAACGTGTACCTATAATATCCAGTATATTCATGGCACAAAGTATATAAGCCATTCAGTCGACTAGGGTCACCTATATGTAAATATTAATTCACCGTTGTCTTGTCCACTATATCCTACGTGGATACAAAAACTGCAACGCCCTGCGGTCTATTTACGTAATAAAACCGAAATAACGCTCGGCGACGGTGACGACGACGTCGCAGTCGTCGCCTCCTCGCAGCCACCACTTGAAATGTCAAGTCTTTGAAAGGTCCACTTTATGCGGATTACGTGTGCGAGTTCAAAGAATTGTATACGTTACGTACGTATAATGTACGAACACACCAAGTTGCGAATCTGAAAAAAAACCGCCAACCTAGCGCCCTCTGCCCATATACAATGCACGTACGTCTACGTACCTACACAAACTATACGACCGACGTGTGCACGACGAGAAAATACTACTCTACTCGGTTGTTGTTGTCGTCTCATCTTCACGTCGCGTCGCGGGATAAGTTCACGGGGGTATTTTGGATGTGTTGGCGGTGTCGCGGCGTACATGTGAGAGAGCGAGCCTGAAAACTCATTTTAATAGTTAAGCATCAAGGTAGAAACGTAAAAGTGTACGTACGTACGTATACGACCCTCTGTGTTTCTTTTTCTTTCTCTTCATCTCGTCGACGTACGTACGGTGCAAGAGAAGTGAATGTGGCGCGCTATAGGATGATGCCGGTGCCGCAGCCCGCAGCCGGCTTCTTCACCACCGTCATGTGTACTCGGTATACTGTATAACAGAACAGGACGAAACGCTAACAAATAACCGGCGGCGGTTTCGAGATGATTCAAGGAGTAGATTGCTAGCCTGCGGCGTTTCTCGTTTCTTTTCTTTATTCTCTCATTTTTTCCCCTCTTCATTCGCCTCGCTCCTTGTACGCGTCGTCCTTCTCACTCGTGAAAGCCCCGTGGCTTTGCGCCGTTCGCGTAGCGGCGGCAGGAAAGCGACGGCGGCGCGGCGCGAAGAGTTGTATAGAATTTGAAAGGATTAACGCCAACAGGCATGCGGTACCGCGCGCGTCCTATGGGGCCATTTTATAATCTACCGTGGCTGCCACCGCCGCAGCTCTCTCCTTCCGGCTCCGGTTCTTGGTATGCTCGTACACCTGCTTCGTATACCTATCTATCTACCTACCTACCTACCTACCTACCTACCTATCTATCTACCAACCAACCAACCGACCGACCGACATCCCAACGTATCGTCGACAAAAATAAAGAAAAAAAATTTCCTCATTTGTTTCACGTTTTATTCGAGCCTACAACGAAAATACGTACCGACGTTGCCCCCCTCTTCCTCTTGCTCCATGGGTAGACCGTCTTACTTTCCAATACGCAGGTAAAATTCGAGCATTTTCTTCGCTTTTTTTCGTGTTTCCTTTTTTCATCTCCCTCCTCATTCGTTTAAAATTGGATCGGGAGAAGTGAGAAACCGCGACGAAATCGTTTTTTTTTTCTTTTTTCCTTCGGCCTCGAAAAGGGTTCTTTGTTACGCACAAAAAATATCTCAATAAACGATTCTGACATCTCTTTTTTACTTCGTTCGTTTATTTCTGGCGTTGAATTAATAAACACGCGCTTCTCCGACACCCTTTAATCTCTCTCCTTTTATAAGCAAATTAACCAGGTTATTTCGCAGGCAATTTGTTCTCATTTGAAAAAAAATTTTTCTTCTCGGCTACGAAAAGTGTCCACTGCGCATGTTGGCAATAACTATAGCGCGACTCGTTCGCGTCGCATCGCTTTGCCTCATCATATCTCGTCTTTTTACATCTCATCTAAACACCGAGTGTACGGTATCTGATTAATGTGTAAAAAATTTCAACATTTTGAAGGTATTCCAAATCGTATCTATACACGCATCAGTACCCGCGAGCGAATTATCGTCGTTTCTAGTAACTATCTATCCTTGAATACGGCGATGAACCGGACGCTTCAAATATGGTACATCCAAAACACCTACGTTCTCGACGATCGAATAAATACCCAATATAGGTACCGCATAATCTACTGGGCGACCAATCGGTATAATAATTTTTTCGTCTACTTCGAAAATCTCCACGTTAATCGGTAAATTTGGCGATAATTTGATCACCAGAAACGGGGCGAGTTTCGGAAAAATTACGCAATACAGCAAATTGTCGTAATTTCTAATACGTTCATTTCCTTTTTCGACTACTGATATTGATTCGTAACTGCTGCGATGGTGAGGACGCAGGAAAAGGAATCGACGACGATATTTCCGACTACCGGCGCTAAAATTCGATTCAAAAAATTCGGATATTTTCTCGATGGTTGCGATGGTACCCGAACCGTTTGCGCCTGTACGTGAACTAAACAGGTTTTGATTTGTTAACCTTGCGAACGGTACGCGCGCCCGGAGCCAATTTTCAATAACGTATTTCCCGAATGACTGGTGGTCGTTGCGTCCGCAGCCGTAATCATGGTGCGCGCAATATGCCCGACGTCTGTAGTGTGTGTATTTTTTTCCCCGCAGATATTAGGTACTAATTTCATTCCCATACGAGCGATCCGATAATTTCGCGTCATTTTTTCGGCCAGTGCCAGTACGGTACGGTACGAGTACGTGCGGTATGTATCCGTTGCGGTCGTGCTCGGTACTTACGAGCACGTCGTGATCAACGTATAATTCAATTATCAAATAACGCGCTCTTCGTACAAATTGAGTAATACATTCGCCGGCGGCGGCGGTGGTCGAGCTTCTCGATCAACTGGGCACGAAAATGTTTCCATTCCATTTCACGCTGCGTCGCCGTACCACGCATTTACTCATAATATGTAGCTTCTTTTGCACCTTATCAACTTTCGGTTTGATTTTTACAGCCATGTGCCGGCAACTGGAACAAATGAAGAAAGAACGTCAACGTTGCACTCCCGGCGCCAAAGCCATCTACCAGAGGGGTAGTAACGGCGGCGGGGGCGGCATCGACGGCCGCATACAAAACTGCTCTTCGCTCAACGAGCAAGATAACTACGAATGCGTGGCCATGCACGTATGCCCCGATCTCGGCGAACGAATCATGCTGTCAGGAGACCGTTGCTTGGTCGAGGAGGTATTTCCGGAAACCAACCAAGCTCTGATGGACGCTCGCAGCAGCGTCACTTGGAACCAACACGACGCCGCTCACGTCATACGATTCCCATTGAACGGCTATTGCAAGATGAATTCGGTGCAGGCCATCACCAGGCTATTAAACGCCGGATTTCGAATAGCCGCCAGCAGCGGAGGCGGCGTAGAAGGTCAGCAATTTTCCGAGTATTTATTCGTTCGAAAGGCCTTGTCGGTCACTTGATAACGACGCTCAGTCGTCCAGCATCATGTACGTGTGTCTCTTGTCATCATGCGCAAGCTTCGCAAAACCAAAATTATTATTCGTAAAATTGTAACATTAATTAGGTAAGTTTGAAAAGGCGTATTTATTAGGGTGGTCCTTATTTTCAAGTTTGAGGGATCTTTTCTCCCACCCCCCAAAGTTATTTCTTTTTATGAGAAAATAATTCCCTATTTTTTGTTTTTTCGATTTTTGCAAATTAACACG
>FIZT01019755.1:0-13257 GCA_900065295.1 Paracoccus marginatus | reverse complement strand
TCGTTCCTGCCGCTGCAACGCAAGGAAAAAACCGGTCTGTGACAATTGTCACATGACAGAATGTGTGGTGGCAGCGGGTTAATTAGCCCTGTGCCCCGCGAAACTAGGACTGGAACTGAAATCGCATTTAGTTCCAGTTCCAGTTTTCAGTTTTCAGTTCTCACAATTTTAGTTCCAGTTCCAGTTTTTCCATCCCTGATATTTTTTCGATACACAAATTAAATTGCGCAACTTTGAAATTGGAAAAAATCGGCTACAATAATTTGACATGAAAATTTTGAAAAAATTAGGCCACCAATGGCATTTTTTTCATTTTTTAAGGATAAAAATCAAAAAAATGTGATTTTAAAAAAAAATTAATTATTATTGAGCAGCGAATTGATACTTTGAAATATGATGAGAAAAAATTGTTGCATCCAGAAATGTATTTTCCTTTTCCGATTTATTGAAGAGTAATGTGGCCTACTGGCACTGTCATTATTTTTTTTTGAGGATAAAAAAATCAAGAAAACATGAATCTTACAACCTAGGCATGAAAAAAAAAAACACTACACAAGTTTAAAGTATGATATAACAAATGTCTTTGAGAAGCATCAGGCTAATATTTCGTGTATGAAAAATGCCTCGCGACACGAATGTGGAAAAATGATCACGATATCGTGTAAAAATACGAAATATGATACGTCGGTATCATTTAAAAAAATTGTTTTGTCTCTATCGCGAAAAAATAATCAATAAAAAGTAAATTTCTTCATTCAAAACTTTCACTCGATTGGCAATAATTGAAATTGAAATTTAAAAAAAAAATGAAGAATCTAGTACAAAAACATATTCCAAATTCCAAAAAAGAATACCCTAAAATGAATAAAATGATTGAAAAAAATTGAATAGAAAATGGCTTAAAAAACTTACCAGGTATATCTACGTCATTCATGATACCTACACAGACAACGTTTATAAACACATAAGTTGTATCGGACGAATTTTAGGATATACAATAACGCACTTTTATCACTATAGTGATACACCACATCCCCTCCGCCGGTCGTTCATTTAGACACCCTTTACAAGTACATAGCATACGGCACACCTGCTGCTGCTCTACACCCCCCTACAAATAGGTAATACTCTGCATTTGGTGTTATATAAGTCAACATGAGTGAGTGACCGTTGCACGTTTCAAAGTTCTTCTTTTTCTGTTCGAATGTTCGAGTACCTAGCGAAATTTTTTTCCTGCATATTCGGGCCATTTTATCGATTTTTCTTTCCCAACTTTTCGATGCGAAATCAATAATTATTTTTGTAACAATGTAAAATTTCATTTATTTTCAACAATATGTAGATAAATATTCTACATCACAAATGGTTAAAAATTTCTCGACGTATATTTACAAATCATACACGTGCAATTCGGTAATAGGAAATCTTACAATCGGTGGTTACCATAATTATGCATAAAATACGAAGTCTAGGTAAATAGAAAATAGGTATATTTACTTAATTCGAATATATTTCAATTTTTGTTTAATCTCAACATAGGTATAGTATTTGGTTTCGCCATTAATTTAGTAGTAATTAGAACATCTTACGAATAACATCCGTTAAATTTAACAAAGTTATATAACTTAGTACTGGCTGCTCCGACTAAAATCAAAATAAATCATGACTAGAAGTTACACTCAACCGAAACATGTTAAAACGAAACGTAAAAATGGAACGAAATTGTGGGAGGTATAAAGGGGGACTATTCATAATCGCCGCAAATGTACCATAAATATTATAAAAATCAAATAGCTAAAATATCGTAACGAAATCGTCTAAAATATTTTTCCTTTCGAAATAAATAAATAAGCAAAGTCGAATAATAAATTATTATGGTAATAGATGATGATCGATCTCACTTAAGATTATTTTAGCCTAATTAAACGATAAATAAAATAATGGTAGCGTTTTCTTTTCGTTTGAATAATTTATTAAAAATAAGTTACATATTTATAACAAAGTAGATACAAATATTTAATTATTTGTGTACAAATTATACAAAAAGTGCAACGTTCGAGTTGAATTTTGCAGCTTTGTTGAAATTCTGTAAAATCAATTTTTTTAAAAAAATTATTTTTGTGGGATATTTGGCAACGTTGGATGGTAACTTCCAGCAGAAATGAATACTTACAATTTCGAGAGCAATTTCACATTTATGCGCAAAATTTCATCGATGAAGTTTAGTAATCGGTCATGACCATGTTCATTAAACGTTTAAAGCTGTGACTTTGGTGGATTTCCTCTGGCGACACTCCGTAGTCAACCTGTAATTTGAATATAGGCTAAATTTCGACATTTTTTATTAAAAATCGACTATTCATTTGGCAACGTGGCATTTCTACAAAAAAAATGCAATATTTACAATTTTTATCAAACCACAAATGACTTTCTGGGTCTAAATAATTAATAATTATTATTGAAGTTATTTGATTTGCAATGTTGCCAAATTTAGTTTTCTTCTAATAAAATGCACATTATACTTGTAATTACCTTTGAATGAGGAGCCGTTGGATGAGGTTGGGGAGAAGCTCTCTGGAATAAAAAACAATGAAATAATTTTCTCAAAATTTGATATTTTTCAATAAAAATTTTTCTCAACTTACATTTGGATTATAATTGTAACTTGTTGGAGGAGCCAACTGCTGAAACAATGATAACCGTTAGGTATCAGTAAAAGTACACGATTGTTTGCAAAATTAACGAATCATCGTTTAATTTATACCTTATTGGGAGCCTTGGTTGGAGAAAATACACGCGGAGTGACTGGCACCGAAACTTCTTGTACATGATTGCCTGTTTCAGCCTCTTGAAGGGCCTTGAAAGTTTCAGATTTCGACGGATCGTATACAACAGTCTTTCGTAATCTGTAATTAGAAAATGTCGAGGAAAGGACGAGGAATGTAGAGGAAAGACGAGAATATAATTTAATCGATTAGTACAAAGCAAACGAAAAAAATTTCTTGTTACTTATGTTAAGTATAAATTAGTGGCCAAAATTTGTACATTTTTGCACGGTTGTAGTTTGGTATTTTTCCATGATTTTTAATGATCCTCGTTCGTAAATGAAAAATTATCACTGTTTGCGATGAAGCGATCCATTGTACAAGTGAGATGGTGTGGTTCAAGGTTGTATGTAATGTACATTTATCTTTCCTATTGGATTTGTGTTAGGTACATGTACTTACTGATCTACTGACATGATTCATTTGCCATGCACTGTTACAAAAAAAATATCGTCGAAAAGTAACCCACCTACTCCTGGCGAATTCCAAACGATTGTATGTATAATTTTCAACACGACATGACGTAACGAAATTATGGTGTAGCCTTCTCGACGATACGCAAAGTTTTTTACTATTCAAAAAACTCGATGAATTCAAGTCATTCAATCCAACACAGTTAGTATTCTCTCTTTTTTTTAGTTAAGTAATAAAATTCATCGCCATTGGTTGGGTTTTCAATTCACATTGCTTATACATAGAAAAATGTTACATGTTCAACAAACAAATCCAATATGTAAAACAATGTTATGACGGAAAGTTTTGGAATAATCTGAAACGTATTGTTCGAGGATGCAGACTCGGTAGCATTGTCGGGAAAGAAAGGATTATTGTTTCGGAGGTTGGAATTTATTTTCCAGGAAAGACAGATCAATGAAAATACTAAACATTAAAATTGCAGCAACAGTTCCATACATGTATGCTCAGTTGTGTTGTTTATAAACGCTAAATTGTAAAAAAAAATCTCTAAGAAAGGCTAATCTTTGATAAAAATGGGTCAAGTGATCGATATATTTCCAAAACTTGATAATGACTGAGAGTGTGTGTTGTCGTGAGATGCCACGTTGCGTTGGCTAAAAATCATTTAGAGGGGTTTGGCAACAAAAAAAATGTGTTATGACTTATGACTATGAACCAGCCCACAGTGTACGTGGATGGAATGGCTCGTAACGTGAAGTCAGATTAGAATCCCACCTACTTCCATTACCACTTTTTGAGATGGGAGGGGCTAATAACGTTGCAACACGTTACGAACCAATCCCCTGTGTGGTTGGTATGGCTCGTAGTGTGGAGTCAACTCATGAACCCGCCAACTTCCACCACCACTTTTGGTGAGAGGAGGAGTTCTAAATGTCCCACCATTCCACTGCTATGGTGGTGGGTTGACAGATGGCTCATGAGCCATAACATCGTGTAGTGTCATGTACCAGTCCACTTTTGCCAATTTTTTTTTGTTTTATGTGGAATGGCCAGTAACATCAAGTCTTACCAGGATTTATGTAGATTGGTTTCTTATATACCTATGTATGAAGTTGCCAAACATTGATTTTTTTTTAAAACATTATTTTTAGGTAATATTCGCACCGTGGCACCTTGTGAAAAAATTCAACAATGAAATGGCCAAAACATCGTTACGCGCAATAAGTAACTTTTGAGTGTTTTTTGTTCTACTTTTTCTTTACTTGCCTAGTATTTTTTGGCGGGTTATAAACAACTACCCTTTCATTCCTATAAAAAAAAGAAGAAGAAAGCATTCAAGTAGGATATTTTTATTTTAAAAGAAATGACCAATTGGGAAGAACCATAGGAGAGTGGAATAATCAAAAAGAAAACTTACGGTGTGAATCCGGTCTGTGAGTTGAGTGTATTGGCGATATTTTGTTCGGAATATAGTCCAATTGGTGTATTGTATGGTTTGGAGACAATCTGCAACAAAAAATTAATATTTTTACAATCATAATAAATAATAATAGTGAAATTGATGCGTGAAGCATTGTACAGTTGCACAAATATCTGTTCGAAGGCGAAAAAGTTTAGGGCATTTGTGTGTAGTTATGCCTAAGCCAATTTAGAATTGGCTGAGAGGTAGAAAAAGTGATGAAATTTGTTTTTAATTTTTGAATATTTTTACTGTAATGACATTCGTAGGCGGACGTGTAGACACATTTTTTTCCCTAATGAATCATAACTTCGTATGTATTTTCGTTTTGACAAGTGTTTCAAATTAACGTACCTACCTGCCTGACGTTAAAGCAAAAAAAAAAAAAAAAAATAGCTCAGGTGAAAAAATAATAGTTATCTGATTGTAGCGCACTCACCTTTCTGTTGGCTTTTTCGTTTCCGATGTTTCTCTCTAGAATGGTATCAGCCAGCTGAAAATTATATTATATTTCATTATTATGATCAAAATTGATCTCTTGTTAGAATTACCAGAGGAAAGAATTCCAAACGCTTTCAAATTTTAAAGTCAAAGTCAAAACTACAATTTTGTGAAATCTTCCCCAAAGTTGCAATTGAGCAGTACTGTGACAGAAATATCTAAAATTCGAGTCATTCTCCCCTCCAGCAATCCATATCCGCGTCTGAATTTTTTCTTTGGTTTTCCTGGCAAAAAATGGATTCGTGTCGAGCCAGAAGCAGATTAAAATCACATACCTGTTGCTTTTTAGCAATATCAATAGGGATCCATTCGTAATGAGATGGCGAAGATCGCATCATCGGATTAGGATGATGACGCAGGTACGACATCGTAGGTGCCGGATCTTTGGTGGCTTTTGCGCCAGGAAGGACCAACGGTGTCGTTCTGTAAGGCTGGAAAAAAATCGCAAATCTTAGCACTCGTTCAACTGTTTCGGATTTTCATAGCTCGAATTGACGCTACAGACTACAGTCGATGTACACGTTCAATCGATAAAATATTAAAGACACGAGGATTATCTGAAATTAGCCCAGCGGCGTTAACACAAAAATTACATTGTTGAATGTTGACCTTTTTCATTTCCCTGGCTCCCTGTATGTTTACAAACCCAGATCGCGTGCATTGATATCTCATATAGGGGCAATTTACGCGATAAAAAGATAAGAATGAACCTAAAATGTAACCGTAATCTATTAGTCAGTAATATAAATGCGCATCCCATCCCTCAACGTTGCAATTAAAACATAAATTGAGAAGTTTATTCGATTCGATTGTTTTATTGTAACATTTTTTTAAGGGTATTTTTGATTCGTACATGGTGGAACTTCGATGTAGGTAAATTATGTATGAGCTGCGATGACCCCCTCGCTTATTATATGCGTATAGAGGTAATTATACTCATGAAACCGAGCGAAACGCGATTTATAATCATCATTTTAATTCTTGGTGGAAGTTTTGCCAGTAAGTCAAAGTCAAAGGAGCTTTTTATTTATAGCTTCGGCTAGTGTACGTACTATAATACCTACCATACGTTGATACGAATATATTTAGGCGTTTGAAACATTGAAAAGATGTTCAAAGTTCTTAACATACTGACACACATAACACACTAACTAGATCATCTAAACGATGTCCTATATTTCCATACGCATTTCATCGAAAAACATTAGGTATACGCAGAAGAGGACTCGAGTTATGAATGAAGTGGCATCATTATCGGCCAGAATGCTCGATTGTTTTTATTTGACAGTAATGAAGGATAGGTACCAACATACGATTTGTAGATACGTGTTGCTAGTGTAAACAAAATTTAGCCCGTGCTTTTTTTTCGCATGAGAAAGATGTTGACGAATGAGAACGTATCAAATAGGGCAAGGCTGACGTGATGAATGAGCTTTCTCGGATCGACCTTCTCGTGGAATGATTTAATTGTTTTTTTGTTTTTCAACAATCAAGATTGGCGAGTTGCTTTGTCGAATGGATCGTCAAGATCGTTGGGGTTGTGTAGGAGTTTGTGGAGGATTTTTTGAGGGTATTACAAATCACAATTTTTTTCATGGTTTTTTGGTCCTAAAATCAATCTGGTTACATTGAAGAGAGCAAATTGTACACCGACTGGTTTCAACATTTTCTCGAATCCTTATTATCCTTTGAGAAAGTTCAAGTCTCATTTTAAGGCAAGATTTGCTATGCAGAATGCTATCGTCGGGGTTATGTCAGGTCAACGTCTCGCAATAAAACTCGAATTGTTTTTTTCATAAAAATTAATGTTTTATTTTTTATTCAGCCCGTGCTGTCTCCACCGATACCCGTATCCCTCCTCCAGCCCTCTTTTTCTCGTAGTCGAGCTAAAACACGGAAACTGGCATGCTTTATGCATGTATTTATAATTTTTTTATTCAACCAGTAAAGTACTGTGGCTTCTTGGCTTCTCTCGCCTCCGCTCCATGCGAATTTGCAATGAGCTGTGTCCAGATATTGCGAAATGCGGCGATGATTGCGTAGATTTTGGACTAAAAATATCCCCAGGATCGGGTTCCACGTTGTTTTGAGATTTTATTTACGATTGTAGAATGATTTGGAAAATTTTGGCCGGGGTTTCGGGCCAAAATGTGAGATAACGTGCGGTCTTGACTGTGGCTTATTTCAATGCAGAAAGTGGATTGTTTTTTTCGCCATTGGACTCATTATTAAAAAATTTCAAAACTTTTTCAAGCTGAAAATCATCCTTCTCCATCTCTTTTTCTATTTTTGAAATTTCGTTTTGAATGGGATTGCCAAAATGAAATCTTCAACCGATGATTTTCATCTCTAGTCACAAGTCAAATTGGGAGCCAAGCGTCAGAATTTTTTAAAATTTCGAAAATCTATTTTAAAACTAAAAAATTGTTCGAACTTAAAAATAGAGATGTTTAGTGTTCAACTGCTTACCATACCTATACATTTAAAACATAATCATTTTGATCATTTTTCAGGGTTTATGAAGCTGCCCTTCTGATACAGCCGGTGATCTAGAATTTTGATAATTTTGGTTTAGGGCCTCGAGGCTGGCTACCCTGATTTCAAAAACCATTCATTTCGTCCCCTTGAGAGAAATTGGTACTGTCATTTTCTTTTCCCAATACATTGTTGCCAAATTTCAATAAGCGAAATCCTAGTAGGTACCTATGGTTTGATGTGAATTTTGGAGCTCTTTTCGAACCTTTAAGTTCGAATTTGATTAATAATCTTGGAAAACTCGCAATGAATCGCGGATACTTCTTAAAATAAGTCATCTTGGCTCTTGACTCGATGAGAGAAGATTTTTGTAAAAGTTTGATGCTTGGCAATCTCACAAAATTTTAATTATTATTTTAAACGTCTGTTTCGTAAGGATTTTACTGTGTAAATTTAATTTTTTTCCAAATGACGCGTTAAATCGTTTGAAATTCTGAAAGTTGACGTTTGGCGAAAAAAGTTGCTTCGTATTGTATCAAGTTACACACTGAACTGAAATTAGGTAATTTTGCAATAAAGTCTACGAAGAAAAAAAAATTCAAATTCGTTTATATCAATGGTTGATAAACTGCGAAAGGGACGCTTGAGATAGTTGAATTAGTCAGTGAAGAGATATTTGCGTCACTTATAGTTCTTTCTGTTCATAATGGTCGTCTCTGAAACGTTTGAAAATTTCCTAAATTCGATACCAATCAGATTCGACAAATTTTCTCGCCAATGCTCCCAAGAGTTCACTAAATTTCAGCTCGAAAATCGTCAATGCGAACGTATACATCGACATACGAACATACCCACAACAGCGTATTCTCCGGATCACATCCGTTATATAATTTTCGACTGGGGGGCTGAGACATCATCATCTTGTCGATTTGTTTTTTCGCACCAAACAAAAAAAAAACTAAAAACCAACACCCAATCGAAGCAAAACGCTCGATATAGATAAAAACGACGCCGGCTTCGCAAAAATATAACAGGCGAAAAAAAAAACTTCGCGAACGTGCACGCAGATTCACCTCTTATTACGTGATCGGACGAAAGTTCACTAGCACCAAAGCAGAAAATTACACAGAATTTTAGAAATATGAGAGGTTTTCTTCGCGTCGCCGAAGAGTTGGGTCTATTTTTTCTTCGTTTCGCGAGCTGGACGCCCACCTCCGCGTCGCCCACTTCTTCTCCTAACATTTGGCAAACTCCGAGTGTAATTTTCGTTGCGGTTTCCGAGCCCGCGCTCCCTCGAAAACAGGCAAAAATAACGAAAATTTTGTCCGAGTGGCGGGTTCGAGCGAAGAGAGAAGTCCGTTCCCCTGATCTGTTGCAGATGTTTACGAAAATTCCTACGGTGTGCGTTGAAAGGTTACCTGCGTAGATGTCGAAGGCGCGCCGTATATTGTTCTTAGGTTATTTTTTTTCATCTCGTTGTGGCTTTGACCATACAGTCGGGTGCACGGTCAAGGGTACCCTGTGTAGCGTGGTTAAATTTAATTCGACGCGCTATTGTGCGACTTTTACGCTTTCGCAAAAATGTACGAAAGTAAAATCGAGCGTTATCGATTTGAAATTTGGATCTGGTCCAGAGTACACGCGTCAAATTTTCCAATTATTTTTTCATTCGTCGTGAAGAAATTGTCTTCGGGTCGAAGTAATTTATGAGTGATGAGAAAAAGTCGAAAATACGTAGGTATTTTGGTCGATTTTCAGGGTCGCGGTGTGCTATATAAAAAATTAACGTGTGGGCCATCAGGCCTACCTAAATAATTTAAAGAAGAAAAAAAGATGGACGAGTGAGTCGCCGCATTGGCATTTACGTAACGACACTGTACGTGTATGATGTTACTCATTGTAAACAAAATAATAAAAACAAATGCACGTTTACCAAGAGTTACAATCCAAAAATAAATTATCTTGGCTGGTTTGTAATCGTATGTGACTTGCGGTGTATTATTCTTATTCGTCGACTTTGCGTATCTACACATGTACATACGTATACGTTTTTAATGCAAATACATAATTCAACCAACAAGTATAGAAATACGTACTTGTACATTATACACAGTATAGCTCTGTGCATAATACATACAGTGCATTAAAATTTTGTACTTTTTCACTTCACGTCCCTAGTCTATTTTTATCCGCACATTGCTGCGGATTCTTATTCAAAGAGATGATCTCCAGATAACTAGGAATAGTTTATTCGCTTTGCGATTTACGAGACTTTAATGAGGAGCGAAGTGCATTCTTAAATGGAGTAAGAAGTGACCCGACCTTGTCGAGTAAAAATAGACTCTTGTCGTTGGACTTGGATTGAGCTGGATATTTATGTAAATCGTACTCGAATGTTGCGCGAATGGATTATTGACTCGCACCGGGTATTATACCTCGGATGTGAGGAGGAATTGTAGATTTATTACCGTATACAGCCGGAGTACAGATGTTGTGGTTCTAATCAATCAATGAGAGTGTTGGATGGTACCAGATTTTATATTTTTGATTTTGGGGACTGGTGGGAGTTTTGCTAGGGCAGGTCCGTAGTCAGGAGTTGCTGCACCCCTTGGAAAAATTTTGTCAATACATTGAATAATGACTCCAGGGAAGGACTTGAGGCAAATTTCCGACAATGGATATGGAGGATTATTTTTCTCATTTCAAATTTTAAAAAACGTCCAAAATTGAATGTTCTTTGCCTTGTGAATGGTGAAATGGTCAAAATTCTCGAAATTACAGCCCACGTGTGTCAAAGAGTGTCTCCCTCAAGTCAATCAAGAGAGATCAAAGCTTCAAAAAATATTGAAAATTGATCAGCATTTAACAGGTAAACATCACAGAGGAGAAGGAATAGAGGTATATACGGGGGGGGGGGCCTTAATACCTCCCACTCCCCAGCACATTTCATTCCGGGGCAAACAGACCTCCAGACCTAACGTCGAAATCAATACTCTCTCAATCTGGAATCAGTGAAAATCACTGGGAAAAAGTCAGAATTGCATCCCAGGGAAATCAGTGAATTTTCACTGGTTTTTCAGGAAGTGATTTTCACTGATTCCAGATTGAGAGAGTACCCTGATGATGATGATGACTCCGATGTTCCGCCCTGTAAAAGGGTAAAATACAGTAGGAAGGTCTAAACACCATGAAAAGATTTTTGTACCTCTGGAACTCTTTATCTGTTTCACGTGTACAAGGACGTTCTCCCTAATTTATTTTAAGGAGGAGGGAGCTGCAAGCACGTCATTGGCTCTGACAAGAGTGAACAAGAAAATCCCCAAAAAAAAACATGTCAATAGCACCAATTTTGAGCCTGATGATGAACACATGGTGTTCGAAAAGCTTTGCTAAATAAACGCCACTTGGAGAAGCAGAGTTTGTTGCTATTTCTTTCTTTATTTCTTTCTTCATTCTATAGGTACCAAAAAAATGACCCCCTAAGTGGATCTAGAGGGCGGTCAAAGGCAAAAAATAACGAGAAAATGACAATTTGTGTGAGGCCTAAGAAGAGGTGAGAATGACCTAGAGAGGTCATTTTTGGATATTTTGATGACAAAAAAGTGTTCAATGATCAATGATCTCAGTTTGAAGCTTTTATTTTTTTTTTTTGATATTTTGACTCCTTTTCAGGGCTTCTCTCAAAAAGGTTATGAAGTAATTTCCAAATAATCTAATTCAAAAATGGCTTTCCTAGATCATCCCTAAAATTTTAAAGGAAAATATGCTGTTTAAGGAAAACCTTCGCTGTGCGTCATTCAAATCGTTGTTCAAATTTTAGCGTCCAAATTGCAGTAACAATTTCATGGAAATAGTGTATAAATTCTCAACGGTCTTGAAAATAACCGTGTCAGCCTTTATCGACGATGACTAGGTACCACGCTTGACCATCAATTTATATTTTTATTTGCAGAAGGCAAATTCCAAACAGTCGTAAAATTTGTCGTAAAGATCATCTCTCGCGTAGAAAAACAGACACGCGCTTTTACAAAAAACATATACTTTTCAATAACAAACAGTTTTAATAGTCTGTTTTTGCGTGATATGATGTAATTTTGGACTTGAACTAGATATTAGCTAGTATTAAATTTATACCGTATCGAGGTGTGGTAAATAGGCCAGATAATATGATAGGGATCTGAAACAACGATGTTACTGTACGATAATCACATTAAAAAGATGGGTCTGATGGATATTGACGGCTGACTTGCACGAGGTGGGCTTCGATTATAATTATGTAGTAGGTAGCAGTGCGGGATATATGTATACCTAATAAGAGTATTCTCGAAACATCAGGTTATAAAAATTCATCTGATCAAAAAATTTCAATTTCAACTGAAAATTTTTCGATAATACGTATACTTTTTTTGCATACAATATATTAAATACAAAATCAACATCATTTGGCCTTCGGCCAAAATTTTTCAACTTTTTCGACTGGCCAAATGCCCGGCAACCTTATTTCCTTAGCGCGAAGTGCGATCCACCTACGTTAGAAATTGAATCGCGCCGAGCCAACAATTTTAAATCGTTTGTTCACAGATATCTATTCTCTATTCAGTGTAGTGTCACGCAGATGCGTCTGTCCTTCAGACAGGCGTTCGTCAAATACAAATACGACGTACGAATTTATGAGATTTTGTGTGATAAACAGCCGTATTTACCATTGATAATGTTGCAATTTCCTAATGAGTCGTCTGTTGTGAGGTGCGAAAGATTTGCAACATTGTGCCCGGAGTCGATGATCTTGTCGAAAATGAAATTAAAATTTTCTTAGTGTTGTGGCGTGGGTTTATACACTAGCCAGAAGTTGATGGAGTAGGAGGAGGTGGACAGAAATCAGAGAAAGGAGTATAGTGGGGTAGGATGTGGCGATGTCGCCAGAAAATCGTGTTTTGAGCAGGTTCTTCAATTTTTTAATTTTCAAGATGACTGTGCCTTTATGCTGTTTGTTTGTTTGTTTGTTTGTTTGTTGTTGTTGTTGTTGTTTTGATGGATATGTTGAGGGGGTTTGCTCGCAATCAGACTAAGTTTATAATTATTTTCTTTTGGCGTCTTTCATCTCACTTGCTCTCAATTAGAATTTCGATATCGTCGAAAGGCCTTTTTAGTTGATGATTGAAACTGGATCGCAATCAAATAAGTGATGATCTAGCAACTTTTTTCAATTAAAACAAATCTTGAAGATGAAGACCCCAAAAAGTGTAACCGAGTCAATCTACAAATAAGTTGTACAATATTTAAACAAATAAAAAAAAAAAAAAATTATCAAGGAATGAAAATTTGGTTATTTAATAATTGAAGGGTGGAAAATCAAAACGTGCTAAGTGCCATTTTTAGTGAAATTGAGTTAATGGCCGAAATGGGTGCTAAATGTCATCGCTGATCGACTCCACTATGCGCCATGAGTCGATTCAGTCTCAAAGTTGTGTACAATCACTAAAATCAAGAAAAAAGATAGGAAAAGTGCTAAGTGCCTGGCCGTGTTGCCCATAGTGCTAAGTACCATTTCCATCTTATTCATCTGAAAATTTAATTTTC
>FIZT01019751.1:0-13741 GCA_900065295.1 Paracoccus marginatus | reverse complement strand
GATGAGGCAGGGGTTAATATTAATCGATTTGGTTGAAATTTTCAGGGATTTTTTTTTCATGGTAGATAACAACTTTAGGGGATCGTCATTAAAAAATTCGAAAAAAAATTTCACAAGTATGAATAAGGGCCACCCTACTTATGCACAACTCTCTATGCAAAATTCGTAATTTCCTCTCTGCCTATGTAGATCATTATTGGATAAATCCAACTAAATCAGCTGATGTGAGGGATGCAGTTTTAGTTCATTGCGATATTAGAAATGGCAGGACATGTATATATCCAAGAACCACCTGTTCCAAGGTTATGGATATTTCTTCAGCCAAATCAGACGTTTGGCTGGGAAAAGCTGATCCCGAATTTAAGGTGAAACATAAATCTTTGCCGGTTTATTTATCATTTTGATAATTCCAATAAACTTGTACAGATCGTATACAAAATGACTCCTCAGCAGTTAACAGCCCTACAAGAACTATCTGCTGTAGCCATCCAGAACATTACTTATCACTGTCAAAATTCTGTAGCTTATTACGACAACGTTTCTAAAACCTACGACAATAGTTTAAAACTAACAGGATGGAATGGTGTTGAAATTACTCCTCAAAGTTATCCAGATCAACGTTTCAAACCTTTCACGTCCGAGTTAGACGGATGTAAAGTAAGTTATGGAACCAACCACCAAACTACATTGTATCACATTGTTGTATGCTAAAATAATTTTGAATTTTTTTCTTTTTTTACAGAACAGAAAAAAGAAATGGTCTGCAACGAAAATTTCCGTTCTAACCGAATACCCCTCTCGCCTTCCTATCGTCGATATCGCCGTTCGAGACTTTGGAAGACCTAGGCAAAGTATCTTCGTAGAAATCGGACCAGTTTGCTACTATTGAACGCCTGTTTTCGATACGATATACAAAACATCAGACACAAATGGAAAAAACTATTGTAAATTAGAATATTGCGAAATAACGAAGAACATTTTTTCTATATTGTTGGCTACACTATTTGACAAAAATATACAAATATTTATATCAAGTACTTTATATAACACAGAGTAAGTATATAAATATATTTTACATTTTTTTTTCGGCCGGTAGCATCCTACGCATACTGTAAATGCTCGAGTTAATACCGCGTAATAAATTATTCATGTACGTACGAGTATGTATTCGATAATAGTGATGGGAAAAATGGTTCACTTAACGATAAAATAAATTTTTTTACAAACGGGAAAAAATTCTCAAAAGTGTACCGTGCACTTTTGAAATAAAAAATTGGAAATATATGTAAATTTGTAAAGAAAAAAAAAATACTAAAAAATACCATAGTAAGTATAATGGCAACGTTTAAAAAATATAAAAAATATACCTACAAATAAAACAACACATTAAGTAGATAAAAAAATTGCACTTGGTCGAGTTATAATTTTTTTTTTTTTGATCGGTTATGCTTCGCATGGATACCTGATTTTCCTTAATTTCTAAGGGAAGAGTACGCTATGGCACATTTTTCGTTACTCGAAGTAAACATAGTAAATTAAATTTAAAAATGTGGCAAACGGTTTCTTCCCTCGTATACATGTAAACTAATGAATCAGGTGACGGTTTGAAGTATCCACGGTACAAATTTTGATATTCGGGTACAAACGCCGGGTAGGTTAGCTTCAGCGCAGCCGATCCCCCAGCTGATGATGCCAGCCAAGAAATATCTGCCGTCTTTACCCTTTACTTGGAGCGGTCCGCCAGAATCTCCCTGTAATTTTTTTCACAAACAAAATTATTTTTCGACGCATAGATTGGAATTAGTTAGGTACCGGACGAGCTGGCTACCTGACACGAATCTCTTCCGCCACTATCGAATCCAGCGCACATGAATATATCTGGAATATACTCGTGTCTTCCAGCCCGTAAAAACATATTTTTACATTTGTCGTTGCTGACTATGGGAACAGAAACCTGTTGAAAAAAAATTCGACACTTTGAATGTGGGCAAACTAGTATATAGGTACAAAAGAATTATTACTTAGGTAATAAATCTATTTCAAATTTCATTCCAGTTTTTAAAAATCAATCTCACATATCGATTGAATAAATAAAATAAATAAATAAAAATTAGGGCACTTGAACGAACGGTAACAATATTTTAGAAACTTAATGAGTTGGCTGATTTTTTTTTTTAAATAAACGTAAGTAATTTATAGGTTGGTAATTGTAACTTTTTGATTGAATCGTGAAAACAAATCTTGATTCTAAGCAATGCTATTTCACGGTTCGATTAAACTCGACACTAGATATCAATCCAATTAACTAGAGTACAATGAGAGTATAGCAAATCGATCAACAAATATCATCGATAAAGAAAAAAAAAATAAGAAAAAGGGCAAGCACCGTGTAGGCCTATTGAAATGCGCCAATGGGCAATGGCAACTAGGCCTAATGAATTTTCGATAACGGAGCCACAGGCGGAGTATAATTTTGGAAAGTGTCGGCAAGTACTAGCAGCGAGTACAAACCAGTTCGAAGGTGTTACATTTGGCCCAATAAAGAGTGAAAAATCTGTCGTAAATTTTAATCGAGTAAAAATGATCGATAGGCTACGTGTTAAATTACTAGTTTTTAATCGAGTAAAGCCGTACTTTGTATGAGATATTTTTCGTGTATTTTTTTTTTTTTTCATTAGAAAAAGTATCGGCAAGAATACACGTAATAAATGTTGTTTTTTTTCTGCTCAAATATCGAAATAATCCAGTTATTATTGTCTGCACATATAATAAAGCAGGTAATGAAATATGTAATGGCAGGTCAGTCTCATTATAAATAACATTCCGTTATAGCATTGAACTAGTATATCAATCGGACCGGATTAACTGGTACGGTAAAGGTTTTTTTTCTCTATTATGTACCTTGAATCGGTTATTATTTCTGTGCTATTGTTTAAACTTTTATTTGAAAGAGGGAATGTTGCAGTTTTTATTACTCTCGTATTTTGTCGATGAAGTATAATATGTATAGTTAGTAGATAGGTACCTCTTGCAAAACCGAAGGTAATGTACCACCTTCGCTAAGTCTGCCCCATCCGGTAACAGTGGCATTTTCACCGATCAGTAAATCGTCGGATCCTGGTAAACAGATGGGGACAATATGTGGCGCGTATTCTAAAGGCGAGTCGAGCCGCACCATTGCGAGATCGTATTCGTAAGTGAAGAAGTTGTATTTGGGATGGACCACTTTTCGCGCTACTCCTCGTTCGGCGAACGGGTACGGTTCTTGAATGCTGGAAAAATCGTACTCGCCGACTCGTATTTTGATTTGAGATGTTAGCAAGCTGTAAAAAGAGGAAACGAATGTGTTAGCGTGGAATAACGGTCGAGAGAAAAGTTAGGTAAAGGAAATTTTTACTCGTCGACGCAGTGTCCGGCTGTCGCTATCCAGTTTTCGTTCAGCAGAGCTCCGCCGCATCGGTGAGTGCTCGAGAAACCGAAAAATGATGTTCGTCTGACTGACACCTGTTGAAATGCATAGATTGTAAATTGATTCGCGATGTTCGTGGATTGGGTGCAAAGATGATGCTAATTGATGGAAAATTTTCACTCACTTGCCAGGCCCATACGCCGAATTGAGCGTTTCGTCCACCAACTATTCGAATATCGTGTCTGGGTGGCGTTAAGGGTGATATACCGCATTCTGTAAAAATGAAAAATCATTGAGGAATGCGCGAATCATGAATTGGCTCATTTTCGATAATTTTTTCAGCAGAAACGCAAGCTCAAAAAATTCAAATTCATTTTACTACTGAGAAAAAAACTGTCTATTTTAAAGTATGACGATTCTTAATAAATTGTAACATTCAGAATTTCGTCAAATTCTGAAAAATTGAAAAATTTTGAAAAATGCTCAAATTTAAAAAAATTTAAAAATTCTAAAAAAATTCTAAATTCTAAAAAATTGAAAAACATGAAAAAATTATAAGATTATAAAAGTTGGTAAAATTGTCAAATTTCAAAAAATTGAAAAATTTCAAAAAATTTCGAATCCTAAAAAAATAAAATTTTTTTTAAATTTTAAAATTTTGAAAATTGATCACATGGTCAAAATTTGAAAAATTGTCATGGTTTTAAAAAATTTGAAAAATTGACAAATTTAAAAAAAGTGTCAGAATTCAAAAAATTGTAAAGTTGATTTTTTTAATGCGAAAAAATTTTCAAAATTTTGTAGATTATGAAAAATTGCCAGTTTTTAAGGAACAACAAATTTTTCGAAATCTATAAATTCCGATAAAAAGTGGGTAAATTTGAAAAAAGAATTAAAAATTTGACAAAATCGCAAATTTTAAAAAAATTTGTACTCGTTAGGAACGACCATCTTACGTGTTTTCTTATCGGCCGTCGAAGCTGAAACCAGAGTCATGGTGGAATGCGACGTAGTCTTCTGAGTAGAAGTGGTAATCATTGGAGTGGTAGTTGGCGCTGGCGTCGTTGTTGTTGTCGTGGTAGTCGTCGATGTGCTGGACGTGAATGGCCTATGCGTATGGTATTTGTTGGTAGTGGTAGATTCAGTCTGAGGGTATTTGTTCGTCAACGAATACCACGGTTTTGGTTTAGTAATAAATGGTGGTGGCTTGGAGGATGGTTTGGTCCACGTCATGAATGGCGATTGAGTTGAACTGTGCCAATGCGGTCGATATTGGTAGTTGTTGTTCGAATCAATATGATTCGAAACATCATCGATTTCGTTTGATTCCCAGTTTTGATTATTCCAGCTGCGCAAAGAAGATTGAAAATTATTTCTTAAAATTTAAGGCGCCCGCTAAAATTGCAAAAGAACGCGATTTACTTACTTATCAACAGTTGTAGAAGATGTAGTACTAGTAGGAGTATTAGTAGAAGAAAAATGACTAGAATTTTGACGATGCTGAACGGGCAGTACCGTTGATAAGATCGTCGGTCGGGAGACGAAATTAGGTCTCAAGTTGGAAGCGGCTGTTTGTAAAGTGGCTTCGGTTGAATTGGTCGTTACCCAACTCAAAGTTGGTAATTTGGTTGACTGTTGACTAGTTGATTGATTGGGCTTCGAATGTACATTTAAACGGTCTGGTAAGGAGTTTTGAAAATGTTGACTAGGCGTGGGGAAAGGTGCGTAAGAGGGTTTTTGAGACGAACTCCAATTATTCACATCGGACTTATCGATACTATTGTACATGTTATTTACATCGTTGTAGTTTACATTCGGTCTGATTTGATTATGTACAGGACGGCCGTTCGACGAAACACGATCGTTTTCGTTGTGATTCGGTAAATACAATGCTGGACGCGCCGTCGTCGACGGTTTCGGTCGTGGTCGCGGTGGACGATTGTTGGCTGACGGACGATGGCCGGACGCCGGTTGCGTGTACAAAATCGCCGGCTCCGAAGAATCTGGTACTTGCAAGATTTGGCTAGTGGTTAAATTATGCGCGCAACAGCTACCGAACATGAATGTGTCGACGCACATTCCAATATGATGGCCTTCCGTATTTATGCACTCCCACACGAACATACAAGTCCCTTCAAGACCATTCACTGAGCACGGTTTCGGATTTATTTTGTGATCTGTAAGTACAAAATAATTGATTAAGTATTTACGCGTACGTATCATGAAAAAGTCGATAGATTAGATATGTAGGTATTGCAGAAAAATTATTATTTTTCACTTCGATAACTTTTGGAAAAGAATACCAAAATTTTTCAGAAATTATTCTCAATTGACAATTTTTTAAAAATGGACAAATTTTGAAAAATCGAAAGGGAAATTTTGGATTTTTAAGAAACTGAGAAAATGGAAAAAATTTCAAAAAATTCAAAAAATGAACCAATTTTCAAAACTTGTCAAACATAAAAAATCGATAAATGAGAAATTTTGGCTCTTTCAAAAATTCATGAAATGGACAGCTTTTTAAAAAATGAAAATTTTTGAAAAATTGGCTCAAAAAATAAGTAGATAGGCCTAACGAATTTCAGAAAATGAGCAAATTTTGAAGAATTGACAATTTAGAAAAAGAAATCTCACCATTGAGAAAATTTCGAAAAATTGACGACATAGAGACGCTGTCGATTTAGAACTAGCGAATCTTGAAAAATTTATAAATTTTGAAAAGTTCATTTTTGAGAAATTAACAAATTTCAAAAATTAATCAATCGATGAATCGGAAAAAAATTTACAAATTTTTGACAAATTGAAGAATTTTGACAAATTAACGATTTCGGAAAATTAACTTATTTCAAAAAATCAACAAATTTGAAAACATTGACAAATTCCATAAAATTAAAGAATTTCAAAAAATTTCCAGTTATGAAAAAATTGACGATTCTGAAAAGTTGAAGAATTCCAACAAAATGAAGAAAAAAAATTGAAAAATGTCAATTTTTGGATAAATGAAAAACTGATAAAAATTGGCCTTATTGGCGAAAATGAAAAAAAAATTGACGAGTTGTTGGAAGATTCTTCAAAACTGAAAAATCCACTCTCCGTCCTACTTTTTGCGAATACAAAAGTCCCTATTTATTAAACATATACGCACGGTTACCAGAGGTAGCTGAATTTCTGGGGTGATTGACGGCAGCGGTGAATCCAAAATTATTAAACAACATCCAGAGAAGAGGAAACATGGCGTAGACCACCGTGAACCATGACGGCATTCTTTAGTACCGCTTCCCTGAAATCAGTATAAATATTGAAAATTTTCACCTAATACTGGACGATCTAGACGTATGAGTCATTCGTACTGACCTACAATTCAGTACGTATGACGGTACGAAAACGATTCTGTGTGAAAAACCAGAAGCGCATCGATTCGTTTAGTGCAAATAGCTGACACGATCAACTGTCATGCCTTCCGTTTGCCAATTTACACGGCATGGCGCGGCGCGTGTATCTGTATAGGTAGATACGAGCCGTATCTATACTTAAATCAGGTATGCAATTATCAAGCATTTGGTTTTTGTTAGAAAAGTGATGGTTTTGTTAATTAAGAATAGTCCAATTTACGTGAAAAGCAATCTTTCTGCGAATTTTGCGGGGAAGCTATTCGAATAAATTATACGCTCGGGAAGGATACCTACGTATTTTGTAGGCATGTTTAGCACGTCTATCTGTACGAGTAGATCTACCTATGTTGATTTGCAACGCCACAACCTTTCTTTTTAATCGCTTGATGAATCAATCGAGATTGCTTCTATTTTTTTATCGATTAGGATTAACTCGAGTATTAACATTTTTTCGATGAACTCATATGGTCGCCCTATATCATTATGCAAATCTCTCTCTCTCTTTCTCTAATACTTATGTAGGTACTAGTTTGACTACACGACTCATAATCATAAAACCGATGCAAATATTCTACCGGCAACTAAATCGTTTTGCAAACGCTCGTCTATTAACGTTTGCTCGTTTGTGGTAAAAGTGTACCTGTCTATCGCAAGTTGAAATAAATTACGGGTAAACGAGAAGACGAATAATGGAGCACTGTGTTGATGGATTTTTGTAAACGATAGCCTATCCCATCGACTCGGTAGTAATTATAATTTGAAAGCATTTCTAAATTCAAGGTCGCTGGTTGGAAATTTTTCGATTGTAATGATCTGAAGAATGAAATACATATTTGAGAGCTTACAGCGGTTTTCGCATACGTATTACGACCAATATTGAGTAGGTAGGTATAGGTACATAAGCTAGAAGTCTGAGCCAGTATGGTTTTTAAGGATATTGGATATAATTTTGGGTATTTTTTTTTTCGATTTTCAATGCATTTTGATTTTTGAGAAATTTTCAATCTTTCAATATTTTTTTTTCAGTTTTTGGAAAAACATTTTTTGATTTTTCAAATTTTTGTAGATTTCGTTTTGATAAATTTTTGATTTAAAAAATCTTTTGACTCTAAGAGAGTTTGAAAATTTCGGAATTTCTGTTAATTTTTTCTCTCTTTTCTACTCCTCTCTAAAAATTCTTCGTAATCTTTCCATGCAGCTGCAAGTAAGAAAAAGTGACCATGACCATCCAAACAGGCGAAAATAATATAAAGCAAATTACCTAATAATTACAACCATTAGGAAATTCAGAAACAGAATTCTAATTTACTGCACCGTTAAATATATTCGCACTTATGTGTAATTCCAAGTGTATTTTTTCTTTCATACGTAATTCGAGTAAGATTTTTATCAAATATCAATCATATGAATTTATGAGCCTTAGACTAGATTGGTACGTGATTGAGAACAAAAATTAGGTACTTTTACTTTTTCTCAATTGATTTACATTCTACGAAGGTACTCGTACGTCGTCGAGCGGCGCACGATTCGAGTTTTCTACGAGTTTTAGAAATTTTGCCAATTGAGATCCGCTTGAAGATTTATCGAGTTTTGGAATTATGAATTCATAATGTATGTGCGGAATTCAATTAGGTTGCAACCCAAGTGTAACAAATTATAGAATCGATTTATAATTATAGTTTTTACACGAGGCGGTGAAGCGGTTAAGCGAAATATCGATTATTAGCGAGTTAAAGGTGGTGCTAAATAGTAGTCGGATGATTTATCGGTGTGTAGATTTTTCGCATAGGCGAATAGAATCGCAGATATTCGGCATAAGCAGCGTATCTGGCAACTGTATAGATATTACGTACATACTACTGAGGATATTAATTATGGAACTGGCTTCCGATAATATCTATAATTGTTGCCTTGTACTATTGAAATTGATTAAAAATATAAGATGAAGCGTGCGTTCGACGCGAGTGAAGTTTTTGTTTGTGCAAAAGAGAAATGTACCACGTGACTAGTTCGAGTTTGTAAATAAGCCGGAGGCTGATCGCGAAGCGCAGACGAAGACGTTTAAGGGTAAACTATTAAGAAAAAAAAAAAAATCTGTTGGAAATGAAGTCATTTCCATACGCGACTGCAGACGCTCGCACGTATATTATATCGTCTGTGCAAAAATTAGTTCAACAACATTTCACAAAGAGGTAAAAAAAAAAAATCGGATGGAACACACCCAGAGCCGTATAGAGATTAAGGTAGACGTACGCGATGGTCCTTAAGCGCCAACGAACTCGGAGCTGGAGCTGCGAAACGAAACGAAATTCTCATTTAATCTGATATTCAAAACCACTGGGAGTGTCTAACCTCTAACCCTCTTTTCTTGTACGGCCGATTACGAAGCGTCTCGAGGAGTAAACGGTTCTCGGTGTTATTTCGGATGTACGGCGATAATTTGATAATTTGCCGTAAAGCACGCCCCTTTGGCCTCGTTCGAACTCGTACTATGATTTTTCGCATTCGGCGTTTCACCGTGTCGCTAAATTCGGTCGTCAGCGAATCTGCAAAATTTCACTCTACATATAGATATGTCTGTCTGCCGTATACTTTCGATTTATTTCCCCGCAGCGGTGCGAGGTTCTTAAGGGCTAGGTCCGCAGATGCGTCCGGTGTCTTCGCGAGTATACTTAGTATTGCGAATCGCCAGTCGTCGTGATGAGATTGAGGTTATATTTAGGTACGAGTACGATGGCGAATTACAGTTACGTATGTACGTATTAGCAAATTCTAGTACCTCGGACTGTGTTCATTGTGTAGTTTTTATAGTGTATAGCTTCGTATTATAGACTAGGCCAAGCCTGTATCTAGATATACTTATAGGTACCATACCTGCGTGCTTCATCGAAAGAGAAAATTTCAGTTTCGATTTTTCAACTATAAATATTTTCCTAACAATTATCATTAACGTCAATAAAATCATATATCATGGATTATAAGGTTGGAGAAAAAAATTGCACGCGCGGTAGCGAGAAGGGAGTTAATAAAAGTCACGATTGCTGGAAATGAACCGGCAGAGAGGTAATTCGCATCAGAATAGTGCATTGTTGCTTTCCAATGTCCGGCGCAGTTCGGGATTACTTTCAAATTCGAAACGAATGTACGAGTAATTTGTAAGCGGATAGACTTTCTTTCATTACAGCGAAGTTCTTTTTTTTTTTTTTTTTACAATAGTAAATGAATATGAGGGTTTCTCACAATACCTATCTCGACTTTCTTGCGCTTGCACAGAGCTATGATATGTTCCGAGATGAATTCTTTGAATTCGACTGGCATTACAAAGAAGGGTATTCTATCTGTTTTATTATGCTAACTTATTCAAAGCGTTCGTTTCACAAGTTATTTGCATTCGGATTTGAGAGACGTGGTAAAGGGCTATTGTGATCGGTGAATTTTTTTATCAAGAACGAGTGTTTATTTAGGTTTCAGTATCTCGGAAATCGTGAGAAAAATTTTTGGTTCGAGTTCAAATGACTTGAATTTTTTTTTTTAATGCAAATTTCGAATAACAAAAAAAATTGGAAAAAACTTTTTCGACCGAATAGAATTTCAAGAGAAAGATTTTTGAAAAAAAAAATTCGAAGAATATTATTTTCCATCAACTCAATTTCTTAAGCATAAAATTGGCACAATTTTTCACAATTTTTGTGGAAAAAAGTAGCACAATTTTAGTGGAAAAAATTAGCACAACTTTTGTGAAAAAGAAATTGGCACAATTTTGTGGAAAAAGTACCACAATTTTCGTGGAGACGCACAATTTTTTCGCATTGTTTTAGATAAAGTTTAGCACAATTTTTGTGGGAAAAAATTAGCGCAATTTTTGTGAAAAAAATAGCACAATTTTCGTGGAGAAGCACAATTTTTTCGCATTGTTTTAGAAAAAGTTTGGCGCAATTTTTGTGAAAAAGAAATAAAAAATTAGGGCAATTTTAGTGAAAAAAAATTAGCACAATTTTTGTGAAAAAATAGCGCAATTTTTTTGCATTGTTTTAGAAAAAGTTTAGCGCAATTTTTTTTACAATTTTCGAGAAAAATTGACACGATTTTTTTCACCATTTTTTGGGAAGAAAATTAGAACAGTTTTTCACATTTTTTGAAGAAAATTCGAGCACAGTTTTTTACGTTTTTTGAGGAAAAGATTTTTTAAAAATTTTTTCAGAACAAAATTAGCACAATTTTTCACATTTTTTGAGAAAAACATTGGCACAATTTTTTTTACAATTTTTGAGAATCGAATTCGCATAATATTCTAAAAAAAAATAATTGCAAAATTTTTGAGATTTGTTTCTATAATTTTGCTAAATTTTTCAAAAAAATTTCAATTTTATGCAAAATTTTTTGTGAAAGTTTTGGGGTATTTTTACAGGAACTGTTTTGCAGAATGTATGATGAATGGTCTCTCTTGATTCGATGACAAATGTCCTTATCAAACTATCTCCATCAATCAAACTACTAACATATTAATCAGAGCCTGCTCAGGTTTAATTGCAGATAGTGTGATGAACTTCACCGCCACTGTACCTACATTGTCTGGTTGCCAAAGTACCTAATACTCGTTTATCGACATTCGATTAGTTGAATTAAGTAGTAAATATATAGAGGGCTCGAGGCGGTGTGAAATTTGGTCAAGTCCAAACAAGAATAAATTATGCGTCGGATTATTATTTATATCGACTGCGAATAAATTACTCGACCCTGAATTGATACTTTCAATCTGATCGTAAGTTGACGTATACATAAGAATCGAACCGAGCTGCGATTTTTTTCAATGTTAGTGCGATGGTCGATTGGAAATGTGCATAAACGTAGCGCTATAGTGACCGCAATTAGTTAACGGATTTCTCTACTAATCATGTCCAGTTATTACCAATCGTGGCTTGCTAATTTTAACACTGGTAGCTGGACGGTGGACGCGGTACGGTGTTAAGAAGTAATTGATAAGATGCGAGATCGGTGTATGTGTAGCTGTAGCAGCGTGATGATAAAGATGCACAACGCCCTTCTTCCGCGTTCTTCGCCCTGCGTCCACGTCGAGGACGTTCAATTCTCAGACTCGTTTCGAATTTATATACCTACAACGTTGTACGCGTACTTACGGAGATGTACTAATTCGTCTAGGAACTATTTTTATTTCCGAATGGTTATGTTTAGACGCGGTATAAATATCTCGATTCTTTTGTTTGTACACACGAGTTACCTAAGCCAGGTACGTAATTAAGAACTAGTTAAGCACGCTCATGATGTAATCGAACACCTGAGTCGTGTCTCTCTCCACCTTCGCGTCCCTCAAATACCCACCATTTGGTGTATAGATTTGATGAAATTTCAATACGAAACGGCGCGGTGTGTGTATTTATCGGAAATTAATACCTTTTTTTTATTGGTCTCGATTCGTTTTCGCCTATAGCCGAGATTCGTAAGGCTATAAAATTTCTTCTCGTTGTAATTTATAGTGATGAAAGTTCAAGCTGTGAAAAATCGAAGCCAACGAAATTAACAACTCGTAAAATGCAATTAAATCGTCGACTTTATTGATTTTACCCGAAATTAAAAGCGTGTAAATGCCCTGTCATTTTACAAAGCGTATATGTACGTTTCGTGTATACCAGAACGACGTGTAGAAAGTTATAATGGGCTTTTAAATGATTACGCTGAAAATTAATTATTTGTTTTAGAATTTCATTTGTATTCGGGATTTTTCTTTTCAACGCAACCTCCAATGGACAGGTGATTAAGATATGACAAGCGGCCATAAAGTTAATCTTTCTTTTCGCCTCGACCGTAAATTCGTGATACTAAATTTGAACGTATTAAAATACTATACGAGTATAGGTATACCGCGGAGCTAACGCTTTGCCTTATACGCGTTCTAACGCCCAGCACGAATTTATAAAATTAGTAAATTGAATTTTCCTCCGCTTATAGTTGATAGATTTTGTTGCCAAATGCTAAAGGTTAATCGCATTCGAAGCGTCGCTAATCTGACATGAAATTTCGCCCACGTGTCCTGCACAACCCGCTAGGTGTAGCTGCACCAATTTGCTAATTTTTGCGAATAATAAAAACGAGAATCGAGCTACTATGCTTGTGTAAATTATTTCCTCAAAATGTCAATCATCCGGCCAATTTCAGAGGTGTAATTAAACGATAACCGAATGTCAGTTTTGTGCTTCGGTGTCTCGGTATTTAGCTACATTCATTCGCGAAATTAAGACACCTACGTCTACAAAAACTGCGAATATGATACGCCCCTTAAAGAGCAAAGGAAGTTATTAGCTGTATACCTGATAGGTCAAGCTGTCTACGTTGTTTTTCTTCCAATGGTGAAAATGAACAAATAATTTCAAAGTGAGTATGAAAAATTGGCTGTTGATCGTTTGCGCTTTTAATACATCGTTAGCGATTTCAATCGTTTGCGCTTTTCGGAATTTTTATGCATCGATTTTGCTTCGGGAAAGAAGGGGTTCCCAAAATGGTACCTAAATATGTGTGAGTGTATGTGTATGGGTATTGGGTATGTATACGTTGTATAATTATTCAAAACAAAACATTCAAATGAGCATAAGATGCATCTTTAGGTAATTTATTTTTATACTGCTTTATGAAATGATCATCGCCTAACTACTTGGGCCAGTTTCAAGGACAGGGGGGAGAAAAAAGAAATTTTCGTTGTTTTAAAATAATTTTTGTAACTTGAAGAAAAATAAATTGAAAACAGAGTAGTTTTTTTCTCGAAATTTATTTTGAGAAGGGTGTGGGGAAAGGGAATTAATTTTTCAGCTTTTTAATAATTTTTTGGGTCTGAAAAAAAATGAAAAATTAGGTAATTTTCTTCCTTGAGATTTTTCAAAAAAAAAAATTGCATGAATCGAGTCAAGTGATGGGGGGGGGGGGGGGG
>FIZT01019746.1:0-18317 GCA_900065295.1 Paracoccus marginatus | reverse complement strand
CTGAGTCAATTTTTTTTTTTTTTTTTTTTGAAGAACACCCTACTTTGAGAAATCATGGATCAGTCCCCTGGAGTCTCAGGGAGCTGAAATTTTTTTTGAGGCATTATCAACTCATCAGTAACATTTTACTTCAGTTTGAACAAAATCGGAGTGTTTTTCATTTTTTAAAATAATTTTTATATGCGTATAAAAATTATAGGCCCGCGAACGTCGTATTTTCCACGAGGGCATCGTGGAAAATCTGACATCTCTGTCCGGGCTCAATTTTATAGGTGGTCACTGGTCAGTTTTCATTATTTTTGACAATGTTCCACCACTCCAAAATTTTTTGAAATTTTTATGGTACATTTTTCCCATGGTGGTTGACTTTGAGATAGGAGTGGTCGAGATCGGTTTCCATATCGAAGCCACCACCTTTGACCGACTATGCGGCCTTTGGAATTACATATTTCGTTCGCGCAAGAACTCAGCAAAGATAATTTTTCGCTGTTTTTTTTTCTCTCTAACCACTTCAATTCCAGTAGGAAATTACGTATGAAAATGATTCAACGCGGTCATTTGTCGTATCGAATTATAACGTAGCTTACAACACCGAACGTACAATTACTGTCACTATTCAACGAGAGTTCCGCCATCACTATTAATCAATTTAATTGCCGAATTGCGCCGCAGAATCGGTACCTATATAAGACATCATTGCAGTGGCAAAAGTAATTTATACAATTTAATTCGCGCGTCCATATCGCAGGTAGAATCTCTTCCAGTCCACGCCACGCTATTAGTTACACGTCGTAATACATTCTCGCTGCTGTGCGCTTAAAAAATAACGTCAATCATTCCGAATCATTCGACCTTTCACGAGAATTAATAAACTTTCGTGAAAGGAAACCGTATACGACGACGCGAAGGAAGGAAAAATTCTCTGCAAACCGTCCATATAAGCGACCACATCGGCGATGAGAAACGTTAAAACGCGCCACAATGTACGTAATCTGTAATGGAGTTTAACTTGTTTGGAAAAATGGTACATATAGCTTCGTGACAGATTATTTGTATCATTTGCGGCGGATGAGAATGAAGTTCTGTGGCAGATTAAGCGTTTGATGAGAGCGGAAAGAAAAGGAGAACGAAGGTTGCCGGTCGTCTGTGACCCTCTTAAGTGTGTAAGTTTTAAAAGAAGGGATTGTTTAAGAGTGACCGCCGCGCCGTATCCTGAGAACGGACTTTTTGCACTGTTCGCTCTCCTGCGTGTGCCGGCTCCTTTACGAAACATTGATGATACTAATTTTTCATTCGCAACTTTTGTTTCCGTCTACGCGTCCCTTTTCTTGTAAACTTCAACTCACTTACAACACTCATTTTCTCACACGCCTCACAGCCGAGTAGGTACTTTTATATGGGCACGTATATCCACTATATCTGCGCGGTGTTTACTTTTTTTTACACCCACAATTCGACCACTATACACGTACGTACGTATAATATCTATAGATATTTGGTTCCCTGTTTTCTTCGTCGATTTCTTTTTTCGTATTTTTGTTTTGGATTTTTTTTTTTCTTTTCATTTCGTCGTACTAATTACTTCGGTTTAATAGGTATATTGAAATAAATGCGATCACGCGTTACGCTTTCAACAGAACATACATAATATAAATTTAGGCAGCGCCCGAGAGGCGCTGCGCTGCGTTCAACTCGTCGTATGTACATATAATTTCGTATTCAGAGAAACATCGTTACCGAAATGTGTCGATGTAGAAACACTAGGTAGTAGGTATTCTTTTAGGATCAAAGTTCTGGCTCGGATATTACTTACGAAAGACGTGATATAATACCAAGGTAAAGCCAGGACAGGGAACGCACGTTAGAAGGTACACGAACACAGCATACATAGAAATAAGCTCAGCTATCAGCCTAATGACATAATAATAACACATGGGCCAGCGCTTCTGTAATCATGTGCGATTTGTCAGACGCGAGTTCCTGCCCCTCTATTCTCTCGTATCTCTTCCAGCTTCAAAATTCCTCTATCATCCTTCGAAATGAAATTGAATTTATTCGTCGCTACGAGCTGTATCTTGTACGTATTTTCATCGCCCAGCCCGGCACAGCAGCGTGTTTTTGCGTACTTTTTTTTTTATTATTATGTTCATCATTGCTCGGGGCTTTTTTAATTTCAAAACCGTACACGTTCGTTGTGTATTCGAATAATGTACGATATACGAAATCCGCCGAGCTGTTTATGTGCGGCGCTCGCTGCGATGCCGAAGCTCGTAGTGATGCTGATGCCTCTTTCTCTCTAATCTCGAATTATACCTTTGGCTCGTAATACCAGTTTACGTTTTGTTATTATTAAATTTCATTTAACGAATAATGTATGTGGTACTGGGGTATCGCAGGATGTACCTGGATCAAATTTTACGTGTACAGGATGTCCCATGGTGAAACTTCGATTCTTTTAGATAACGTTACCAAGGAACAAAATCTTTCTAAATTTAAATATTGGGCAATTTTTCATCACATGTCTCGTATGCAATTCTGCAGTAGTTTGAAGGTGAGGGGGCTGAACTTGGTTTTTTCATTTTTATAACATTTTAATTTCTCAGTTTTCATTAAAATTTAGTTTTTTTTTTTTCATTTTTCACAAAATATTCAATTTTTAAAGAATTTTTAATATTTGCAAAATTTTTGCATTTTCACAGAATTTTCCATGCTTAAAAAATTTTGAAATTTTCCATTTTTACAGAATCTTCAAAATTTTTCGTTTTTACAGAATTTCTCATTTCCATAAAATTTTTCATTTTTACAAAATGTTTCAAACTTGCAATTTTGACAAGTATTTTTTAAAAGAATTTTCACAAAATTTTTAATGTTACAAATTTTTTTAATTTTCACAGAATTTTCCATGTTAACAAAATTTTGAAATTTGTAAAATCTTCAAAATTTTCCTTTTTTACTGAATTTTTATCTCTACAGATTTTCACAGAATTTTCTGTTTTCAAAAAAATTTTTCATTCTTAAAAAATGTTTTCAACTTTCAATTTTCACAACAAGTATTTTCTTTCTGAATTTTTAAAATTTGTTTTCAAACTGTTCGGGTCAAAAATTTTTTTAAAGGGTGTAGGGCCTACTCAGACCAGCCTATGATTAACGCAATCGAGATCAGGCCTTGAATCCTCCGGATTTGATTGAAAATTTTTTTATCAGTTCTCTTTCCACTCATATATATGAGGGATTACAACTCTACCCCCCCCCCCACTTATTCGACTTTTCCTTCAGAAAAACTATATATCAAAACTCCGACTTCTCTACGAATCCATGCTAAGAAATATTGACAGAAAAAACACCTATTTTTGCAATTAATTTTTTTTTCAATTTCAACTTTGGAAAATTGGACAATATTTTCCACTCCACTGCAACTTCCTCGTGCTGACTATTTCGCAATCAGAGCTCTCAAAAACACTAAAAATAATACGTCAATTTTCTCAGCTTTTGAGGGTTGGTGAGGGGAAGGGGAACTTCATGAATTTTTCCCAAAAAAAACTGACCATGTCACACCACTTTCGTATTTTTTCATTTTGACCAAAATTTGGGAGTCTGTGCCCTCTTAGAAGTGTTGAAATCGCACTTTCAAAATTAATTATTCGAAAAACCACAAAGGGCCTCTCGTTAATAATTTTTTCAAATTTTCAAACAGTAGCTTTGAATTTTTTTGAGCCCTTGAAATATGAACCTTCAAAACTGAGCTCTTCAACAAAAAATTCCAACTGTACAAAAATTACGAAGATGATCCCCACATTCTGAAAAAATGGGACAGAAACGACAACAATTTCTTCACCCAAACTACCGAAGAACCTCGATGATTTTTTTTCACAGCAAAATTAGAGTATGCAAAGCCAGACTGAAGCTCGTACTGACATGAAATTAGCAAACCTCCACTGAACCGTTCTAGCTTGATCCAAATCAGTACCCATATCGCAATTACAACACGAAAAAATGCAACTTGCTCGTTTCGTGCTTACCTTCAAGATTCATCAGGGCAGGAAAATTCTTATTCGAAATCACAATAGGGTCGAATATTAGAGAAAGTGTATCTTCTAAGTATCAATCTACAAAAATACCTACTAGTAGCACTATCACAAACGTCACGCCGTGCCACACGAATAGACGAGAAAACACGTGAAATCAAGCAAAGCAAATTCAAACACTATAGAGCTGGTAAGATAACAGCAATAAATCATCGCCGATGCGTTCAGGTATAGATACATGTGTATTATCCACCTAAGCAGGCTACATTCATCCGAAAAGAATAGTTTACCAAGCACCGACGACCTCCTACCGAGATTACAAGCTACCACTAAACCGTGTTTGAGGTTGGTATTTTACAGGTGTTGATTACACACACGTATAAGTAGATCGATCTCTAATCTGCCACCTCACCCCTTTATAAATTCTCCAATCCATTTTTTTCGCTTCGCTTTACATACGAACGAATAAGGCGAAAAATACATTCTTATATTAATCTCGACACGTTCGAAAGCGAAAAAAAAATCACAAAAATTAACGTTAGAGAGTATAAAATTTCTTGCCAATTTTTTTTTTTTTTCATAAGGATATAGATACCATGTTCGTCTACCCGATTAAATGGCTTTCAGGGAAGAAGGTTGTCGGATTTTTATGCCGTCAAAAGTTAGGCGGACATGACAGGGGCAAACAGACATTCTGACTCAGCAAATTTCTGATTAATGATGGATGAGTCTTAGTATGAATACACTCGGCGGGAAACGCCGGCCATACTCCGGCCAACTCTACGTTTTTACCATTTCACCCGCGCAGCTCACATTTTTTTCACTTTGTCATCCCCGTATGAGCGAATTCTCTCTTTTATTTCTTTCTTAAAAACCGCTTTTAACGTTTTTTTTTCTCCTCCGCTTCTAACGTTTGTATAAAAAAAAGGGCTTTTTCTTTACAAATTGCCAGGCCAGCGCGCATAATTTAATTAATTTTTCTTTTAAAACAAATCTCGTCTTTTCGATTTTGAGCCTTTTTTTCCTCCTCTGCCGTCGCTGCCAATCTCGGTCAGGCGAGAAAATTGTACCGCGAGGGTTCGAATGGAATTTTTATCAGTGTTGTTGGAAAGTGAAAAAAACTAGGGAGAGGTCTGCCTTTTTTTTTTTTTTTTTGCTCCTTCACCGGCCCAATTGAACGTTTACGATTTATTCTCCGAGCGGCGAAAAGAATGCTCGCAGAGGGATCATCCGTTATAATGAAGAAATTATGGTAATGAAAAAAAAGCTAATATTGATGAGATCGTCTGTGTCATCTGCGCCGATGATTTTCCTGACCGCTACGACAACAACGAGGTTGTACAGGCGTAGCAGAATCTTATACTCGAGTGTGCGTGTGTGTAAACGATCGTATACCGGCGTATAGATAAACCAACGAGTTTTTAATTACCGGTGGATATCCCGCAGTCCGAGTTTTCTCAATTGGACGCTGCGCTGAGTGAAATATCTGCGGATTGTTGTCTCGTATATGATACGTGATTGGACCATATTGTTCTTTCTCCGCATCTGCTTCGGTTCAGTGCTGGAGAAATTTGTTTGGTTCGTTTCACCTAGGCTGGCTGGTCCTGAAATGCGAGCATTTTATTACATTAAATTGTATTCAATTCTGATGACAGATGAAGAAGGATGGAGGGGGAGTGAGGAATTTGTTTTGTCAAAATGCGATAAGTTGGTAGTTGGTACACGAAACGTGCAACAATTTAAGATTTCACGAACATTTTTGGAGCCCCTGAAAACCAAAACAAGTTCAAAAATGAAACAACCAAGGGAAATTTCTTCAAATTTTTCATTATGATGGGTATTGAATTTTTTTTTCCGAAGATTGAATTTTTTCAGAAATACTTCAGGGCTGCTGAACAAAACCCATTTCGGTTCAGTTTCCGTTTTTGTGTTTTGATTTTGGTTCTTCTGCATGATGTTCTGATTTCAATTTTGAAATTGGTTTCCGATGTAAGATCTTTCAAATTTAACAAACCAAAATTGAAATGAATTTGGTTTGGTTTCACTGCTGTTTCCGATTTAATCAGGTTCTGGTTTTGATTTTGGTTCCAGCTCTGGTTTTGGGTATCGTTTCCTTTTTCGAGTTTTGGTTCCAAATAGACAAAATTTCAAATGAGCGAACCAAAGTCCAAACAGAAAAAAATTTGATTCAGTTCAGCTCCAGTTTCAAGATTTTGGTAACGGTTTCAGTTCTTGTCCTTTGGTTCCAATTTCGATTTTGGTTCCCAATACTAATGGAAAATCACTCAACCTAACGAATCAACGCCAAAAACCAAAACAAATTTTTGTCATTTTTAGCACCGATTTGTTCGTTTCGTACCCGGTTCCAACCGATTCAAAATTAGAATGGGAACCAAAAGATGGACGTCAAATCGGAACCAGAATCGAATCGAGTTTGTCTCGATTTGTCGACTTGAAAAATTGTTCACTTGGAACCAAAACCAAAATTGGAACCAAAGCATAAGAACCAAAACCGTAGGCAACCAAAATTTTGAAACCGGAACGAGAACCAAAATTGGTTGAGTGATTACCAGTTCTCGTGCATTGACTCCAATTTAGGATTTGGTTCCAAATAGAAAATCTATCAGTTCAAGAAACGAAACCAAAATAAATTCTGGTTCGTGGTTTTGATTCAATTGTTTTGGTTCCAATTTTGGTTCTTGTTTTTTGGTTCCTAATACGAACCAAAAGTGAAACCAAAACAAATATAATTCAGTTCCCGCTTCATTTCCAGCATTTTGGTTACGATTTTGGTTCTCAAGTTTTGGTAATAATTTTGGCTTTGGTTCCAAATGGGCAATTTTTCAAGTCGACAAACCGAGACAAACTCGATTCAATTCTGGTTCTAATTTCACCTCCACCATTTCATTCCCCTTCTAATTTTGACTCGGTTTTTATTAGTTCGTGATTTTGATTCTTTTTCTTCTCCTCAGCTCTGGTTCTAATCGAAACCAATTCGCTCAAATTTTGTTCAAAACTCACTAATCATCATCTTCTATTGTTTTTTTTTTCAAATTCAGTTTTTTTTTCTTCGAAACAAATCATTTTTAACGAAGTGTTTAGTTTTTTATATTAAAACACCAAACTTTATTCGAAGATTAAACTTCCTCAAAAATGAATTTTTTACAATTTTCTTCAACTTTGAAATTTTTATAACTCGTCAACAATGAGTCAAATTCCAATATTTTTTCCAATTTTCTCATTACTTATTACTGTTGAGATGAATTTAAAATCTGAATTTTTCCAAGTTCGTTCCAAAATTCTATTTTCCAACATTTTCCCAAAAATATTGTTTAAAAAATGGATTGTTTTATTCAAAAGAAAAAAAAAATACTCTCAAAAGTTTTTTATCGCTTGATATTGATATTTTGAAAAGTTCATCTCTGAAATGATTTTTTTCGTCTCCGCCCTCCACCAAACCAACACCAAAACAGAAGGAAAACCAACCTTTCAAATTAGCTTTTCACCAACCTGCTCCACCGCAACCCCTCCATCGGCTCCATCGCACCAGAATCTCCAGCCGAGTTCATCTCATCTCCAAAAACCAAACGAAACAAAATACCGGAGAAATGTCAAAACACAGCGTTCACATAAATTAAACGAATCTCGCTGCACAGCCACACTATACCAACTACCCCAAGACAGCCTGTGTTACCCAACACGGTACTCCTGCCAACTGCGCCCCGCCCCATGCACCAAACGCAGTTGAAGCAGGGGGCCATAGTACGACTATTAAAATTATTGTTTAATAAATTCGTCCTCGGAGACCAATCGTAACCTTATGAAAAATGAAGAAAACCAAGAAGGAAAAAATGTGTCGCTTCGAACTCCTTAGGGGTTGCAAGCGTTTTCGAGAAAGTTACTAGTGATAATTTCTTCAGCCTTTTCCAATGTCGCGCACTCTTTTCTTTGCCAGCGTTTGATGATCCATATCTTTTTATAGCTTTGCTGACATTTTTGTTGCGCTTTGCGAGAAGACTATCGTCTCTAATACTATACGTACGTACGTCCGCTCTTAATTAATAGGCCGAATTGTACGTAAGTTCGAGACTTCGAGTAATTGTACCTAGAGTACGTGGAGGTTTATTTTTCATTTTTTTTTTTTTTGTTCTTCGCGAGAAGTTTTTTTTTGTGTTTGTACGAGCAGTAGGTAGGTATATATTTTTCATTCTAGCCTCGAGCTATACTTGGTACGGCTCGAGTTGGAAAAATAGCAGCGATATAAAGTGTACGAATTACAAATGACAAAATAATTATAACCTGCGCGAGTAATACCTACGTAGGTATACACGGTTTATTATAAACCATCGCGCCGCACCGTTCTCTGCTATATACACAAATAGCTTTGAGTAAACACGTGAAATGTAATACTTTAAATATTAACCTTTGCGGCTAGCAGCACCCTTGAATTAATCATTTACCTCGCAAGGGTCATTCGAATAAGAAATTCGTGCGGTAAAAATTATACACGTATAGCGGACCTCTTCGAATACGCATGTATCGTACATAGCAAGCAATAGGGGAGCTCGAATAAAAAATACGTTTCAATCAACCGGGTCATTTTTCAAACCCGCAGTGCTGTAGCTTGGGTTACACTCGTACATCTTGCATAATCATCGACGTCCACAGGGACACGTATCGTCTCCTTCGCGATATGATTTCAACAAAACGTCCAAGTCGCATGTGTCGCTCTGAGATTTTCCATTTTCTAGATCTTCGAGTATCGACACATTAGAGCTTCATTGATGATACCGCAGACCAGCACACACACACACACACACACACAGGTCAATGATGAAACATTATATGAATGAACCCGAAATAAAAAAAATGAAAAAATCAATTAAAATATTCTTAGCGTTTTTCAGCCAACGATGTACAGCCTTTCGGAAGCGCTCCGCGAGTCGGGATAACATCCTGTTTTTTTCTCGCTAGATGATTTTTTTCTCTCTCTCGATTCCAGCATCGCATCGTCTCGATGAATAGTCTCATTCAGAGGTTTCTTACATGATGCATAAGAAGTAGGCCATGTATGGTGGCATAAAAGAGACTCCCGACACTTGTATAACATACTATAAAGCTATTCAACGAAGCATCAGAGATATAACTCCGTCACTAAACCCATGCCTTCCAACCGGAATAATGTAAATTCATTAATAAAAGTAATCTTTTCATCTGAGGACATTCGAATTCATACACGCCGCATGTACCACTGCACGTATAGTATACGGTATATGTATGTGTATAGTCGTAGGTGCCGCCAACACTAATCTATACAAAACCAGTAGCCGCCACTTTCTTCCTGGTAAAACATTCGTTTATCTTTTCTCTGTTGTTGTGAGATTTTTGCGCTGCGTCATGATTTCGTCGATGATGTCGGTCTCGCCTCGGTCTGCGGCGGTACCTACCGAGAGAGGCATCGCTCGTAACGTATTGCCCGTCCAACAACACACAAGGCCTACCGGCTACCAACGCAGCGTCGCCGTTCATACGCTGCAATGGACATCTTCTCTATTGTATGATGATGTATCTACTGTGTACGAAGAGTAAGTAAGTTCGAACAAGGCGTAAGAGAAACCAGTGATAACAGTTTTTTCTTCTTTGATTTTTTCGCCTTCTGTATGAATGACTGAGTGAGACCGATGGTGGAGTGCGGGGTTGGAGGTGATCTTGTAATTATCCGAGCATGCTGTGGGTGTGACTGGATGGAATTCGCGAAATTTTCGAAGCTCACGATTAAAATCATAGACTACTGATTGAAAAAATTCTACTAAAATAAGCATTGTCGGCACTTTATCATTTGTTCAGGCGGTGCTCACTAAAAAGTTCAGTGTTCGCTGTCATTTATGCGAATTTTTTAGTTGTGGGAGGGGGTAACTTTTTTTTTCTGAAATCATGGGCGATGATCTGAAATTTTACCAAGTGTTGCTCAAGTTCAATCATAGATGAGGACAGACCATACTCAATCATTTGGGGGCAGGCTTCTGTGACAAAATATAATTTTTGTAGTAATTTTGTTCTTTTTTTGAGCAAAAATTATTAAAATAAATGGCAAAAATTATGACCCGAGCGGAGCAAGGGCGAAAATTTTGAGAAATTTTTTTAAAAAAAGACAATTTTGGCTTGAAAAAGATGTAAGTATTCCTTGCTCAATTTTCACACTAGGAAATATTGACTGGTTTTGAAAATTTTGAAAGTTGAAATTTGAAAATTTTCAGGTTGTGCTTGAGCCTCTGAGCACCACCAGATCCGCCGGCCATGAAAATGAGACTTGTTATTGCTAGAAAAATTTTTCCAAAGAAAAACCAAACGACCAAAAAAAATTCTTCTTGAAACTTCACTTTCAAAAACTTAGTAATTTTTTTTCATCAATTGCAAAAATGAGTTTCGAAATTCCCACACGAAAAATTATTTTTTAAAAAACTACCAAAAAAAAGCCAAGCATACCTGAAATTTGTCAGGATTTTGTTTTCAAAAAAAATCAATAGAAAGTTGTTCTTCAAAAAATTGGAGAAAATTCGAAATGTGTCCCACAAAAAAAGTTACTAAATATTCAAAAAAATTTTTTTACTCCGTTCCATTCAAAAAAAAATCAAAATTTAAAAATTTATTGATTTGTTCCCCCAAAGAAATTCATTCAAACCAGTTTTTGAAAAAAAAAAAATTTCTGTCGTACGAAAAAATTGAAAATTCCTTCAATAACTTTGTGATGATCCCCTCCCCCCCCACCAATAGTCAAAAAGTCCAAAAATTCATAAAAATTCAACTTTAAAAATAAAATTGGGAAGATCTTCCACAAAAAAATGACGAAAAATATTTTGAAGCAGTTGTTCAATAATTCCCCCCTCTCTATCCTAAAAAATCTTTTTTTCAACTGATCATTTTTTGAACAACTCATCCACACTCCGTTTTTGACAAAAGCTTCAAAAAATTTCTGCGAAAAAAAAAGCATGAAGCTCCTTCATGAAATATGTGAAAATTTCAAAAACTCTTCTACCTAAGAAAATGTTATCAATTTACTTCTTGAAAAATGGATCGAATTTTTTTTCAATCAAGAAATCCATCAAAACTCAGTTTTCAACAAAAATTGCAAAAAATTTCTGCCACGACAAAACGTGAAAAAATTAATCTTTCAAGGAAAAATTGTAGAAATTCCAGCTCTTCCCCGTTCAAAAAATGTGAAAAATTCATTTTTCAAAAAATGGATAAATTTTTTTTTTCCTCGTCAAAAATCAATTTTAACAAAATAGTCGTAGCTACTAAAAATTTCTACCACGAAAAATAGCAAAAATTGTAAACATTCAGCCCCTCACCCTCCCCCCTCCACCACCAAAAAAACACGTCAAGCTCTTAACAAAAATTACCAAAAATTTCTTCCTTAACGAAATTTTTTGCCACGTTGTCAAATAAAATTAAAATTCAGCTTTTAGCAGAAATTGCCAAAAATTCATGTTCTGGAAAAAATTCTTCCAAGCAAAAGCTGCAGATCTTTGAAGAAACTCGCCAAAAAAAAAATTTCGAGCGAGATTAGCTAAAATACAACTTTCAACAAAAAATGTTGAGAAGCAAAAATGGTTCAAAAAATAAAGGAGTAAAATTTTCAAAAAAATCCATTTTTGCATTTTCCACAAAATCTTGTCCCCAACGTTCAATGCTATAATTATCAATAAAATTAAGTAAAATTTGAAAAAAAAAAAAATTCAGAAATTTTTTTCAAAAAATCGTTGTTTTTGTTTTTAAAATGATGATTTCAATCTTGGAAAATATTCGGTGTATACTCGTACATATCCAGATTTCCAAAATTTCAAAGATTCTATTCCAAAATTTTTTTAAAATAACTTTGGAAATAGGTCATACGGAGTGTATAAAGGTCATTTGAACACTCGTCAAACCAAATTCTGAGATTAAATGAACACAAAACTCGAATGTGAAAAAAAAATGTATGCAATCGGTGTATCAAATTCTCCATTCTTTTCTCAAATAAATCATCCAGGAGTATTTATGTACTTCTCACCGCAGCTGAAGCAAAAAAAAAAAAAACAACTTTTATTTTATCATTTTAGTAAGTTTTTTTGCATATTAAAAACCGCCCTCGCTTAATTTAACGCTTCATTAAAGCGATTCTGGTGTGAAAATTTCTAAACTCGAATAATTTTCTCACCAATAGGTACCGTATACGAGTACTTTACTTACACCGCACCGCCCGAAAAAAAATTTCGCCAACCAAAGTCTTCGAAAAGAACGACCAAGAAAGAAGAAACAAACTGCAACTTTCTCAGCACACTTTTTTCCTCTCGAACAAACCACGGCGCGAATTAAAATTTTCGCTTTCGCGTTAAAAGAAGAAAGAAAAAAAGCAACGTACGTAGTAAGAAGAAAGAAAGCAAGGGGGAAAAAAACACTAAACTTGCCAACGTAAAACAACAGCGAAAAGTGAAAAACGGGTTGCGGTTTGAGAGACTTATGCTAATATCAAGAAATAAAGGGGGACCTTTAAAGCTCACTTGTATGTAGATTACTGTTGAGTTATTGGAGGATAAGAATGCTCTTCAAAACCCGACTCGGCAACTAATTTCTTGATAATTTGAAGCTTTGCTTGTAAAACGGGGGACTGCTGTTTTCGGTAGCGGCTTAAAAACGTATAAACTTCTTTTAACTACCTTACAGCTTTTTCGCGGCATCGCACCGTCTCTGCTGCGTTATTCTTTAACATTTTTTCTTATCTACAACGAAGTAAATTATTAAACATTGACAATACGGTGTACGAATAAGCCAAATTTTCTTAAGGTTCTCTTTTCTTTTTCTCTTTTTTTTTCACGTCTTACGCCGAGCTCTCTCGGCGAGTTTCTTTTTCTTTTATACTACTTTCCTTCGTCGCCAAGCCGAGAGGATCGTTTAATCTGAATTTATTCAAGTTTTTTGCAATTTTTTCCAGGCCTTGAAAATTCTCTCTCGCAACCGGCGCCGCGTATTTATAGTACGTATATATATACCTTTTTGGATCGGCTTAATTTGCCAATACCTATTACAAATTTATACCTCGACTTAGGTAGATTTAAAAGTAAAATAAGCTTCGTTCTTTATTATACCTATACCTTCGTATTAGACATTTCTGTCAATACCGCACAAAACCGTTTTTTTTTTCAAGTCGTAAAAATATCTAAGCCAACTTGCCTGAACTAAACCGAATTCCATAAAAATCAACAACCCCCCACACGTACTTGTATATTTAAATTTAAACTCAGCAGATTTTTTTTTCACTTTCTCTCTCTCCCTCTCTACTCTCTCTTCACGAACGAATAATCTTCATAAGCTGAATTCATTTAAGGGTATGTTAACAAGTTAAAGAGGCCAAAGGGACGCGAAAGGACCGCAGCTATAAAGTCGCAAACTTTTGTAAGTATATATGAGGAGGTAGCGAGTTGTGCTTTTTATCAACGCGACGCGACGCGAAGACGAGAATAATTTATTAAGCGAGTGGTGCGGCCGGACCATACCGAGTGGACATTACATAAAACACTGTATATACCTACCGTATAAAACTACACGGTTTTCTCGAGGCCACTCAACTTGTACCCGCGTTGCACCCAATGTTCTATAGGATCGTCCAGTCGTTTCGGGTTTTTTGCCGATGGATTCCCAAAATTTTGACGCTGAAATTCACCTCGTAGTACTGGGTCTGGTGACGGATCTGAAACATCAATTTCAAGAATTTTATTAGAAATACCTACGTATGATCTGGTAAAAAAACATACATTCAACTAAGAAAAAATGAAAGTTCACAAAAATCAAAATAAATTCAAACGTATGAAACGAGTTAATATGGGGGGGGGGGGGAAATAAAAGTTTGAAAAAAAAAAATTAAAAATTAAAAAAAAAAAAATTAAAAATCCAAAAAATAAAAAATCGAAACACGATGAAAATAGGGGGGGGGGGGGGGGTAATCAAAGTTTGAAAAAAAGAAATTCAAAATTACAAAAAAAAAAATTAAAAATCCAAAAAATTAAAAATAAGAAAAAAAAATAAAAATTCAAACGCCCAAAAAATTATAATATTGAATTTTGAAACATAAAAAAATCAGACTTTAAAAAATACTAAAAATCTGAATCATATTAATTAAATTAAAATAAATTCAAAATTCGAACCTAAATAATTTTTTAAACCCAATAAAAGATTGCTAAGAATCAAATTCGAAAAAAAAACTTACAAAAAATAGGAAATTGAAAAACTAAAAAAAAAAAAAATGGATTTTAAAAAAATTTAGAAGTCAAAGACTATCGCAATGGCCAGAATTATTTTCGAAAATTTTCCTAAAAATTGAAATAATTGAAATATGGGGTGAAGTTGATTAAACAAAAATTGAGAAAAAGATGAATGATTGAAAATTTTACGAAATGAGAACTATCACGATAGTCATAGTCAAAACTTGATTAAAAAATTAAAAAAAAAAAAAAAAAGATTCGATATTTATGAAAGATAAGAAAAATTGAAGCACCATAAAATAAGGAATTGAAAGTTGAAAAATTCAAAAAATGAGAAAAACTATAGAAGTTAGGGCTAAATTGATTAAAATCAAAATGGAGGAAAAGTACACAAAATGAAAATGAAAAATTTCTCAAATTGAAATTTTTAAAAATTCCAGACTAAAAAATAAAACAGAATTTGTTGTGAAAATAAAAAAAAAATTGATGAAAAAATTTCAAAATAAAAACTGAAAATAGAAAAATGAAGCACCAAAACAATGAAACTAAATTTTTCAAATTGAAAAAAAAGTATTCAAAATTGAAAAATTAAAAAAAAAATGGAAAATTTGAAAACCCAAATCAAGATGATGAAATCTAAATTGAGAGAAAAGCACAAAATTTCCAATTTCTAAATTTCTAAATTGGAACTGAAAGAAATTTAAAACTCATCAAATCGAAAAAAAAATAGAATAAATAATCGGAAAGAAGATAAGAAAATCCAATATTTACAAAACATTTTAAGCAAAAAATTGAAATGAATCATTCAAAATTGATGAAAATCGGGCTTGAAGAAAAAATTCAACCAAGCTGAGTACACAAAATGAAAAATTTCTAAAATGGAAATTTTTAAAAATTCTAAACTAAAAAAAAATCAGAATTTCTTGTGAAAATAATAGAAAAATGAAGCACCAAAAAAATCTAACTAAATTTTTGGCATTGAAAAATTCTAAAAAAAAAAAAAAAAATGGAAAATTTGAAAACTGAAGTCAAGATGATGAAATCGAAATTGAGAGAAAATTAGTCAGAATTGAAAAATTCGAGAAAAAAAATTATGAAAAAAAATGTAAAAAATTAAAAATTGGATTGCATTGAAAATTGAAAAAAAACAACTCAAAATTGAATAGGTACCTTTTTCAAAAATTCCAATTCAAAATGAAAAAAATTCAAAACTCAAAACTTTGAAAAAAAAAGAAAAAATGGAAAATTGAAAAGAAAAATTGAAGAACCGAGTTCATTAAATCAAAACTGAGAAAAACGCAATCATAATCTTGACCATCTCCAACAACCTTCCCCCCAAAGAAGGAATTCGATTACCCCGCAGAAACGCACTGGTAATCCAAAAACCCTGCCAATTTATCAATCGAACTCCCCCATCATAAAATTATGACGCTTTTCTATCCAATTGGCACCCGAAATAGGAAACAAACATCGTGCAAAACCCCTTTCGATACCCTCGACCCAATACCATATACGTATACTCCACAGTAGGTATATTACATTGCATAGTTTTATACTCGGGATAAAATCTTGATAAACCCTGACCGTGCGGACGTGGCCGAAAAGAAACGTAACCGAGATCATTGTAAAACCACACAGCCACGTACGTATAGTAGCACTCGACATTAGTGACACTTGGGTGCTTTTTCTTGCATTTCCTCTCACACGTGTTCTTCCCCTTTGGACTCGCAGACCTTTTAAAAACAACTTTCGCATTTACATAAGGACGACGCTAACGTAATAAATTTGTCTCTTTGTTTGTAAGCACTCGTTTATAGCCTTTGTTACGAAACCTTTAATTGTTTTCTATGGCTCTAGTGAAAAAAAAGAAATATCAAAAGCTCTTATTCACCTGCCCTATGGATAATACAGAATTTTTTTCCAAGTTTTTTTTTTTTTTTTTTTTTTTTGTTCCTGAAAATCTGACCATCTAATAATACACAACGAACGTATTCGTAATAACAATTAGAAGAAAGAAATACAATTCTGCGTGGAATTGTGAACGTTATAATTTTCTAGGTAAAATACGGAGCACTGGCGTAATTGGCTTATTAATACCTATCACCGTGTATTACACCCAGAATATACGAAAAAAAAAAAAAAGGACGGAAGATGAGGAGAAAAAACCGTGTGCAATACTTAGGAAATCTCTCGTAACAAATTTCTTACGTCAAAAAAATCATTAAAAGTAAACGTTAATCATGACGGGGGATAGCTTTGATAGATACCGCAGGGTGCAGGTTAAGGACCCGCGAGGTCGCGTCGGCTGACAAACTGACAAATGAGTCGAAGGCGTGGATCAAGTCTCCGTGTGCATCGAACGAATTCAAAAACAATAGTAAAAACCGGCCTGGGCCGCGGAAGATCTGTTTATTTACCTCGGCCGCCCTCGCACATCGCACCGTAATCGATTATTTCAAATAATAGAGTTCGCCACCTTTCCGTTTTTCATTTATTCGTCTGGCTGGCTTTCGCGTTAAATGAAACCTTCATCCGGAGATCAACTAGGAACACCCAAGACCTGTTTATTTGCGCGCATAAACACTACGTATGTACCTACCTATATTTTTTTGGCCTATTGAAAATATAAAAAAAAAACACAAAAGGAAAACGTAAAAAAAGAATAAAGAAGAAATGAAATTAGTAAAACCTACGTACATACGCGCTAAATGAAAAGGAGAGAAAGTTTTTCAAACGCGAAAAGAACAGAATCTCGAGCAGCAGTAACGCACATCCCTTACCAGGCCGCCGCGCTGCAGACGGGGAGGTTTTGCGATAATTTAAAACGGTTGCAATCTCCCTCGCCGCATACGACTATCCGAAAAAAAGGAAGTTGCATTTTACATCGGGGAGGAATTATTTTTAATTCTATATTTGTTACTTTTATCGCTGTACTCTTTTCAAATTTATGGCCAAACTCCGGCACCGCCGCCGAGTTCCCTTCTGTTAGCTTTCTAATGAACTATGAACTTTACCTCGCGGGGGTTTTTCGCTCCGCCGCCCGGCTACCGCGTCTTACCGTACCGTGTACTCTTTTCCATCGCCAAGGCTGCTCGCTGCTCCTCGAGAACAGTTTTTAAAACGCCTTGTTCTTACGACTTCATTAAACTATTTTATGCTTCTTTAAACGCGCCAATTATAAAAATTACCTTTAGCCGGATTTAAAAACACAGGTTGAGGGAAATTAAATAAGATAAAAACTATTATAAATTTCCCACTTTCTCGTTATATACGTAAAGTTCAGTTATTAGCGAGGTCGTAAAAAAAAATATTTTTTCAACGTTTAATCCCGCCGCCGCCTGCCTTCCCCCGCCTCGCCTGCGCACATTCTTAAGTAGTTATGTCTCGAAAATGTTGCATTAAAAAGTGAGAAAATCTTGTAGTTAATTTTTTCTTTTTTTCAACAGAAAAAAAACGTGTTTAGATGGTCGAGTTTCCTCTTTCGTTGTAGTTTGCTATTAAAATTGCAAAATGTGGAGTGATTTTTTTGAAATTTTCATTTTCTCAAATGGCCAGATTTGGAGCAATTTTTACAATAAATTCTAAATCACATTTTACTGAATTTTGAAATAAGTAGTATTTTGGCGAATTTCGGGCAAAGTTCCAGAAAGAGGGGTGCCAAACCAAAAAATTTCAGCTTCTGTTTAAATTTGAATTTTCTTTTTTTTTCTGATTCCGGGTTTGGCTCCCTAGATTTAAAAAATTGTCGCATAAATCGTTCAAATTTTACAAATTGTTTGAATTTTGCAAAATTTCGCAAAATTTTCAAATTTCGAAGTTTTGAAAAATTACCTTAACTTTATCAATTTCTCAAAATTTCAAAATTGAATAAATTTTCAAAATCATGAGAATGGGGAAAATCAAGTTTTGCTAAAATTATCGGCGAAAAACGTCTATATGGGGGTAATTTGACGCGTAGAAACCGAATCTGGCATTGGAATTTTTATTCGACCAATATTCACCCTCGTACTACGTCAAAACTTGAAATTCTTGAGGTAAAAATTCAATTCAG
>FIZT01019744.1:0-12405 GCA_900065295.1 Paracoccus marginatus | reverse complement strand
CCGAATAGAATTTCGACAGTTTGTCATGGTACACGTGTGAAGAACCACTTCTACCTCTAGAATCCGTTGCTAACTCATTTTTTCATTTTTTGGACTAACCCGGCTTTGGAATTGACGTCTTCATATATATTTTTTTTGAGTGAAAGTATTTGCAGAAAAAAATATTTTTTTAATTTTTAGAAATCATTTATTCTTTTTTCGCTAAAAGAAAATAGTAGGTATCACCTTTTGTTATTTTAGAATAAAATTTTTTAAAGGTGTCCAATTTTGACAAAAATTATCTGGTTCTGTCAAACGTGAGATTTAGTTTTGACGAGAAAATATTTTTTCAAAACCACCAAAATCGAACGAGTTTTCGTTAATTCACCAATTTTTCAAAACACATAAATTCGGGCAGACTGGAATGTTGTACCAAAATTGCTAAATTACTGGGCGCGTGTAAAAGCAGGTAGCATTTTTGAAGATGTTTTTCTTGGTGGAAAATAAAGCGAAATGCTTTTAAAAAATTAAACGTCTTTCATGCGAACGATTTTCGCTTTTCCAATTGTACGTCGGCGTGTTCTTTCATTAGAAAAACATTGGGCCCGCATACGTGCCAGGACGGTTGTTTCATTGCTGGTAAAAGTTTTCATCTATTAAATAAATTATTTTCGATTAATTATTCGACGTGTAGCCGGCGTAGGTATATATCGTTAAGTTGATTGAAGGCGCAGGCGCCGGCCAAAAATGAAACAATTCGCCTTAGAAAGCCATTAAGAAAATAATGACGTAGTAGTAGCGCGTAGAAAAGCGCCGCGTGATTCTGGTGACGTATGAAATTGATAAAATTAATTACTATTTAATTAACACGTGGCGTTTACGATACGTTGAAAAAATCGCACGTTAAGAATAAAATCGTACCCGGGATAAAATGCGACTCGCGAAGATGAAAGCGAAAATATCTCGTGTGTTTGGGCAAAGGAAATCACATTATATTATGTATAGGTGCGAATTTATACGTATCTGGTATAGGTACTCGGAATGGAAACTCGGGCGTGCACGCGCGCCCCAAAAATTTCATTCGATATATAACTGCGAGTACCTTACCTACCTACCTACCTACCTACGTATAGTGCGAGTAAGACAGAGAACGCATTCGCCCAATGGGGTTTTCCACCGAATTAACCTTAGCTCGCATTAAACGCTGTAAATTCGTGCGCTCGTTTCTCGCTCTTCTGTATAGATAGACATTGTTAAATGGTCGCGCGTATAGAAAAGAAAGGAAAAAGTAAACGAAAAAAGTCAATTGGATTTAAGTTAATTTTATCGTGAATTAGCATAAAAGACGAATTTTTACGATCGATAATATCGCCTTAGATAGCGAAAATGAAAAGCTCTCCGGAGCTCGAGCGAAATTGCCGCCAACAAAACGTTTTTCAATTTCCGCCTTTTGCGAAATGTCGAAATGCGAAGAACAGCAGTTATTTGATTTAACGTGTGTAATCTATTTAAACCGAATCTTAAGGTCTCATATACTTGTTGTGTAGTCAGACATCCTAAAACAACTTTTGACTTTCAAAAGCAACCATATCTGCTTAGCTTCCATTCTTATTTTAAAACTTATGAGGGATTTACTTCCGTTTTCAACATGTCGACTGTTAATCCTTTCGTTCTTCGGGACGTATATCTATACCTATATATTATACGAGAGCTCACGTCAGCCATATATATTGTGTAAGAGCGCCCGAATATGCGCCAAGATTTTTTCATTTCCTCAAAAACTTATGGCTGTGTCGTTTGATTGGCTTACAGTGAATTGTCTTCTTTTCTACTTCATTGAAAATTCAACCTACATATATTTTATTGCATTATAATTATCTATACCTATCTGAAGATGGTTTCCGAAATTTTTTCTACTTTATAAATTGAAATTCGCGGCTCTTAAATTTACGTTTAGGTATAAAATACCAAAATCTAATTTCGCCAAGTTGCAAAAACCCAATCCCAAAGCTTTCACTTTTATTTTATAAAAGGTGTTGAAAAGCTCATACCTAGCTATTTTCCAATATAACTTTATCGTTTTGCGTGCGAAATAATATGAAGTGCGAAATAATAAATTACTCGATAACTAATGAAAGAAAAGCCGGGGAAATGTATACTGGAAATTTGACACAAGAATGATGAATTGTTGGAAAAATATGTTATGACATGCATGTACCGGCAGCCTCACGCGTCTCGCCTTGAGAAGTATCGAAATAAAAGTCATATTTTTTGAGCTCTCGTTTTAAAAAAATTGATTTTCCAAAACAGCAAAATACGTATAGCGAAAGATTGATACGAGTTTGCAGCGTATAAGTGTAGGACGCGAGGCAGGCGACGTGTCGGTTTGGTAATTTTTTTTTTTTATTTTTTTTATTATCGGCGCTCTATGTATCGTCGGATGATCGGCTCCGTGGAGGAAACTTATCGCAAGCCGACAAGTGTCGATATCTAGTGGTTTATTGTTGAATCAATATTATTCTTTCAGTTGTACGCTATCGAGTCCTATGCACCGAGGGTGAGTAAAAGCCGGTTTAAATTTTTGATCGCTTCTTCTGTATACGTACGTACGACGTAGTACCCGTACCCAAGCCACACAAACTATCCACCATATAACGTATACGTACCATACTTCTCCGCAGCATTGCAGATAAGTAATATATAAGAGGTTTTATATTTATTTTTTTGTTTAAAAATGAAATATTGGACTGTTACAACTTATTCTTGGTATTGTACGTTCACGTATAGCCATAATATAGGTTGGAAGTCAGTAAAAGCTTATACTATGTATGGGTGACATCTAAAGCACATATCGTATTAATAATTTCGTCGCTGGCGTTACGTATACTCCGGCACAATATTACAAACTCGACCGTACGTTTGAAAAAAAAAAAAAATCATAAGAAAGTAAATAAAAGTCTAAGGCTGAAATTTATCGCGGTGACATTAGGAAAAAGTTGGCATTTTTTATGCTAAAAACATTTAGCATTATTTTTCCATACAATTCTTCATATTTCTGAACAACTCGAAGAAGGAAAAGGCTTATGTCTCTTGGTGGTTTTGATTTATTAAAAGCAATAAATGTTGAGGGTAATAAATTTCAAGTGGAAATATGTTTGTTTTTTCCCCTTTCAAACAGCGTAAATATAGTTTTCAAAATGATATACCACAATGAGCGCCAATACATTGCGTTTACGTGCGCTGTCGAGATATAAATGCCTAGGGCAAGCGCGATGCCATGTACATATTCACAGACTATACGTACTACTTACACAGTATACCTGTGCACTGTTCAGTGTACACATATAGACCTACGTACGATATAATATAGTCGTTTATTTATGAGTTGACGATACGATAATTACATACATTTGGTGGTCATTCGCAATCGTTAAAAAATCCATTTGCATACGTTATTACCTATGCATATAGTCGTTCGGCCAGAGAGAGGTATTAAGGTGAATAAATGCTAAGCCTTTTCTATTGCATGGACCCGAAATATGTATTGTAGGTACCATATATACGAAATGTACTCGTGGAGGTGAGTGTTCGTGCGTTGCAAAACTAAATTACAAAATAATACCGCCAGATTAACGTTTTGAAGAAAATCCACGTATTGCTACGGGTTTCAAACGTGATATAATTACAATCTATTAGAATATTCTATTTATAGTTCGATAAATCCATAACGGATTTCACCGCAGAAGCGTATGTAACTAGCCCTACATGCGTATGCATGTGCATGTATACTAGGGTGGAGTGAAATAAAAAACATAGGTACCTTGGATTTTGACCAAATTCGGTAGGGTAGTTTACTTTGAGTGGGAGACACCCCAAAAAAAACTTTGAGCTCCCTAGGTGCCCGGGGAGGGGAACAGGAGGTCCTCAAAGTGCACCTCCTTTCGAAAAAAACGCTGTTTTTTGTGATTCTCAGCCAGTCAACTTGGTGTGAGAAACCTCGTACCAAATTTAAAAGGTGCAATTTGAGTTTCTGCATCTTCCCGGACCATTGCCATCCTTCTCGGATTAAAACTCAGACTGCTACCAGGGGGTCGAAAAGTTGCAGATGGCGATATTCTGGTATAATTGAAAGACTTTATGGTCAAATAAAAAAACTAATGGCAGATTCGTATTCAGCAAATCAAACTACCCCGATTTAGACCCTTTAAACAATTGTTTTGTTCAAACTTGAGAAATTTTAATTTTTGTAATTTTGTATTTTTTCCAAATTGTAGGTAGGTATTTTTCTTGGAAAATTAATTTTTTCAGATTTCAGCAAAACGATAGCTAAAATGCCTCAAACGGAGGTAGATTGACCTGCAGAACACGAATCCGCGATTAGCTTCTTTATTTCATCATTTTTAATGACTCTTCACCACATGAAAGCCTTTCAATTATATTGGTACCAAAATATCGCCATCTGCAACTTTTCCATCCCCTAGTAGCAGTCTGAGTTTTGGTCCAAGAAGGATGACGATAGTCTAGGAAGATGCAGAAACTCGAATTGCAACTTTTAAACTTGGTGTGAGGTTTCTTACACCATGCACCATTTTGATTGGCTAACTGTAAGAATCACAAGTTTTTTTCGAAAGGAGGTGCACTTTGGGGACCTCCTGCTCCCTCCCCCGGGAACCTACGGAGCTCAAAGTTTTTTTGGAGTGTCTCCCACTCAAAGTAAACTACCCTACCGAATTTGGTCAAAATCCAAGGCATGTTTTTTATTTCACTCCACCCTTATGTATACTTACCTATTTTTACAAAAATTTCATTGAACCAGATTTCGCAAAAAACCAATTCAGCTTTACATTTTGTAAAATTTTAGGCTGAGATGAGCATTAGATCAAAAGAGTATTCAACCATACCCATTAGCTAAAATTTCAAATGGTCGATTTGATTTTTCGTATTTTAGTTAATATTCTCGAAGACCCAAAATTTCTCTTCGAAAATATTATCAAGATAATTATGATCTAACTGAGGCTTGTTTTCGATCAGAATTTATCAAAATATGTTTCTGAACTTATTTTGGACCAAAAAGATTTCATTTTGGTCAGTAAGTACTTGTTTTCGATCAGAATTTATCAAAGTGTGGTTCAGAACTTGTTTTGGAACAAAAAGATTTTATTTTGGTCAGTGACTTGTTTTCGATCAGAATTTATCAAAATATGGTTCTGAACTTATTTTAGACCAAAAAAAAGATTTCATTTTGGGTCAGTAAGTAACTTGTTTTCGATCAGAATTTATCAAAGTCTGGTTCAGAACTTGTTTTGGAACAACAAGATTTTATTTTGGGCATAGTAACTTTGAGGCATTTCCGAAGGCTCTCCTTTGTCCTCTACTCTATTTTTTTCCTTTTTCGAAGTTCAAACACTACCACTTTTTTCTTATAAGAAAAATTTTCATTATCCACGACATAGAATTTTCTAGAAAATATTTATGCTAGGAGTAAACGTGTCGATTTCTCATTCAGTTAAATCTCAAATTTTTATAGACTATTACTTAATGTGAAAAATGAGACGAAGTTTTTAGTTCAAAAGAGTGAAAAAAAATCAAAACCGAAGAGAAAAACTTCATTCGAGCGAAAAGAGGAAAAAAATTTTACACGAGTCGTAAAATTTGAATGACAGTTACCACGCTTTTTGCCAGTTTCGTGGTGTGAAATTTGAAACGTGAATTTGCGTGTTATTCGTGCTCAGCGTACACTATCTGGGATTAAAGTCGAGGGTATTTTCGTGGTAATAAAATTATCAAAAAAAAAAAAATTAATTTGAATCTTGGATAATTTTACATTGGTTATTCATTTTTATAAAACCCCAATCTAAACTCATTTATCATTTAAATTTTTTTTTTAGCGCATGGTAATATCGAAAAATTCTCAAAATGAGATACGTAAGCATTTATCTAGATCTAGATACTCTAGCTTCATTAATCGAGAGCCGGATAAAGTGTAAAAATTTGGCGAAAATACTAGTGCCTCGAAAAATTGTCCACGTTTACCTATTTACCATATACGTACTCTTTAGGTACAGTCTACAGGGAAATTACGTAATGAAAATAATTCCAAACTGTTTTGTATTCGTAGTAAGACGACCTTGAATTAGACATCGAGGTTGTTGCAGTGGAATTATTTTTCTGGAGAAACTGTTCTCAAACTGAATGCTGTTTTGCCAATGGACGACGTGAGTATTAAATTGAATGTTTCATTTCCCACGCTTTTACATTATACGCGTTCCCTTAGGTCAAGTTTCAATTTGCTTTTTGATGCGATTCTCATTGGCATGATTTTTCAAAGAAAAAAAAAAATGAGAACAAAAACGAAATAAATTCGCGTAGTATGGAAATTGGCATATCTATACTCTCGATGTCTCGGTGCTGGTGTACCTCCCTTAGGTATCTAGGTAATTTCACCTTGACTTGAAGCCGTTTACATGTTGATTCGAAATCGAAACGATTTCGTTAACAAATTATGAAGTCTTGGTTGCCACATATGCGACTGTAAACGGCGTTTTAATTCGAAACGGTGTGTATTATTGTGTGGATTCTCCGTTTACCTAATTCTATACATTTGACTGTGTTTAGTTCACCGCGGTGAAATTTGATTTGCACTAAGGAATACCGAACATGGTTTCTTCACGTCATCGAACAAATTTAATTATAAAGTTTAAATCAGTACATTATGATTTTTAACAGATGTGACACGATTCGTGACAGATGTCACGCGTCGAAAAGTTGTACACACGCATTCAGGCGACAAACGCTATCTAGCTGGGGACAGGGGGAACATATACGCGCGTCAATGTTTATATGTATAATATTCTTGAAAATGTGGATGTGGTTTTTCAACAAAAGTATGTTGTATCTTGTATATGCTATGCTAGATTGTAACCATTCTACGTGTGTAGATAGAGACGTAGAGACAATTCAAACTCGGCAGAAGACGTTGTTGTATCGCGAATACGTTGCTATATTTTAATTTTACATTTCACATGGAATGAAACTAGGTCTTCAAAAGATACTTCAAACACGGTTAGCTGTACTTTTCGCTGCGATCATGTCGTTTATAAAATAATTAAAATAATAATTAATATTTTTTGAGTCAAGAATGTCCCCGAAGAAATTTTAGCTCCTTGCGAATCCACGAGGCGTGGAGTTGAAAAAATTTTGAGGACATTCTCATGAATGAAATCGGATCATTTTCATGTTTTTTCGTATTTTTTACAAATGTGTGAAGCACACAGGCTCGTGAACTTCAGAGCACCTTGAAATTCTATCGTATCTTTACGGGCTTGATGCGACAAGTTTCCCCTGAAAAAAAGTTTCTCCGGTACTTTCTGAAATCTATACCTACTTACAAAAAAACCCAAAATTTTCATCGGTACATTTAGCGAAGTATGAAAAAATTAAGAAAATCAAACACATCTCCCCCCCCCCCCCCCCCCAAAAAAAAAAAAAAAAAAAAACCCCCCCCCCCCCCCCCCCCCACCCAAAAAAACACTTGCCCTATGGGACCCGAAAGTTTTTCTCGTCATAGGGTATGAGCATTCGAAATCGGTTTCAAAGACCAAACCGCCATCATTTACTGGGTATGTCTTTTTATTACGTATTGAAGTAGTGTAGTTTGAGAGTTAATTACTGGGTCCAGCCGAGTACGGCCGATAGTCGCAATATCGTCACTTTTTATTTACGACCAAACTGAGGAAATGATTCAGGCTTTATTTCACGATTTCGTCTCGTGTGAGATAATTTTAAATACGTCCCTTGACTGTTACGGAACGACTTCGTTTAACAAAAGTTTCCGTCGAAAAATGTTTTTCCATTGTATTGAAAAATACCTGTATAAACATCTACAGACCGATACGGCCGTGTCTCGGGGCGCGAACAATATTTGCCTAAGAAATATATATCCGACAAATTGACACATCGATACATTCTATGAGTTGAACAAGCAAATTTTTTAAAACTTTCATTTCCGTAGAGAAGTGCTATTCCTCTCAGAGAGTTTATTGCACACACCATAACAGTTTTCGCCTTGAACGAGGAGCTGTCGCGTGAACATACCTAACAAGTATCGAAAATAACTAAATTTGTTTTGTCGAATTGAGTATTTGCATAAAAAACTTTTTCCGATTGTTTTCTAGTTTTCCTGAAAAAAATCCCAAAAATTACACGCTTGTAGAAGTAGCGAAGCACTATATCTAGGTACAAGCATTAATTTTCAATTTTTTTTACCACGAAATTTGAATTGTGTAGTCGCGGTATACAATAAGGTCTTGTAAGTACGTATTCTCGCGTATAGGTACCTACCTACTATGATCAACAAGTGTCATTTTTTAACGACTATTATAATAGCTGAATAATTTTGTCGTCTTCATTCAAGCTGTAGAACAAATTAACGAAAAGAATCGAATTGCAACTTCTAGAAGATGTTTCTTTCTCCTCGATTCTGCAAAACATAATCTCACCTCGGTCGTACGTAGGTACTTATATTTCATCAGATTGTCACGCAGTTTTATTTATTTATTTATTTTTTATTTGTAGGTATCATTTTATAAGACATCATCGAGTGGTGGAAAAAAAACATGTTCTAGTGGATATCATATAAAAATACCTTTCGAAAAATTCACAAGAGTTAGTTGAGAAAATTTTTTCAACATTATATTATTTTGGAGTAAAATTGCGCAAAGTTAGCTGTTCATGTAATGGAAACAACAACAATAATAACCGCAACAACTTGATAACTCTTTAGGAAGTGGTTTTATCGAGTTTATTGTAATGACAAAAGTTATTCAAAATTCAATTTTGTATATGCAGAGTTGAACCTATTAGGTGTTTTTTTTTCGGTTTAAAATGCTTTCTCGGTCTCCATATCCCTTTATTGTAACGCATCAAAGCTGTTCAAGTTATGCCTCCATACGATTCTACGACGATTCATTCGAATTTTACTAAATTAAATATTATAGTCAGCGGAACCACACGATGCGGTGGTTAAAAAGCAAACTTGGCGCAGAAATTATGGATAATTGCAGTCGCGAAAAGGAAATTTGATTTTAAACAAAGCTAAAAATTAATGTTTACGCCTAATCTTGTACAATTTGGTATTTTTCTTGCGATATACCTAATCAGAAAAAATCGTCAAGATTTTAACATGTACTTAGTTTGTTGAGAAATTTGTACGAAGTTTCGAGACTTTTAAACAAATTGTCGTGCTCGTTTAATGGATTTTAATGCACTCTTGTAAGTTCATTAATTGTAAAAATAATTTTTTCTTTGTTTGAATTAATTTTTAAAATAATATTACTATAGAAAATTACATAAAAAGCCAGGAACAACGCGCTAGTTGATTATATCAACTTTTGCAGTTCGTCGCTGATTTAATTATTTGAATTTCGCGAGAAAATTCGTTAAAAATGTATTTATGTGCTTTTAGAATTTACAAGTCAGCGAAAGAAAAATACTAACTTTTTTAAGAAAAGGCGAAAAATACTCCAATAAACAATGCATTCGGTTGAGTGAAAAATTCCCATTTCTTTGGAGATTTTAGTTTTTTTTTTTTTTTTTTTTTTTTTTTTTTTTAAAATTCCCATTTTTTTGGAGATTTTTTTTTTTTTTTTTTTTTTTTTTTTTTTTCATTTTAAGAGAATGAGAGAGAAAATCTCCTCTTATGTTCACCGAGAAGAACATCTCGTGATGTCGAACTCTGTTTTTTTTTCGATTTTCAAAATGAAAGACAAATTGAACATCATTTTGTTGATAAACTTGAATACCTTTTTTAAATAGGTGGTTGTAAAAAATTGGCTCTTATCAAGTTTCCAACGATGTGGTGTTTGACAATTTTTCGCTTCGTTCTCTTTAAGTATTTGTTTATTTTCATACTCTGAGATGTTACGACGACTCGCGTCTCTCTAATTTTTCAAGCTTTCTCCGCCGAATTCGTCGGGGTTTTTCGTTGAAGTGACGAATGAACAAGAATTACTTACCTTCGTTATAATCAATTTTATGATAAAATTAAGAAATTAATTTGCTATAGGTTATCGATTCTGACCAGAAACGAGTTCCTGAATGAAAAAATTATTTCTGACTAGAAGCAAGTTCCTGATCAAAAAAATTCAACTCTGACCAGAAACGAGTTCTTGATCAAAAATTAATTGATTCTGATGAGGAACATGTTCCTCATCAAAAAAAATTAATTCTAACCTAAATCTAGTTCCTGATCATTCATGACCAGAAACTAGTTCCTGATTAAAATGCTTAAATAATTTCTAACCAGAAACTAGTTCCTGATTCAAATAAATCATTTCTGACTAGAAACTAGTTCCTGATTAAAAAAAATTAATCCAACAATTCCTGATCAAAAATTAATTATTTCTGACCAGAAAAAAGTTCCTAATCAAAAAGATTAATACTGACCTAAAACTAGTTTCGATCAAAAAGAAATTATTTCTGACCCGAAACAAGTTCCTGATCAAAATAAATCATTTCTGGCCAGAAACTATAGTTGTCGATTTAAAGAAAAAAAAATAGTTTTGGCTAGAAACAAATTCCTGTTCAAAAATAAATTAATTCTGACCAGAAACGAGTTCCTGATTAAAAAATTGATCCAGACCTGAACCTATAGTTTGTGATCAAAATGAATCATTTCCGACTAGGAACAAGTTCCTGATCAAAAATGAATCAATTCTGACGAGGAACAAGTTCCTGATCAAAATAAATTATTTTTGACCAGAAACTAGTTCCTGATCAAAAATAAATTAATTCTGACCAGAAATAAGTTCCTGATCAAAAATAAATTAATTCTGACCAGAAATAAGTTCCTGATCAAAAAAATAATAATTCTGACAAGAAATTCAAGCTTCAGATCGAAAATAAATGAAATGCAATTTATTTTCACTTTTCAATAATTTGTTCATTTTAGAACTTTTTGAAGATTTTTTTTTTTTAAATACCTACCAAAAAAATGTGTATCTATATAAGTAGGTGAATCGAAACACCATCATCAAAAAAAAAAATAGCCCAAACGGTCAATAATTTTTCATTAATTTATTTCAATTTCTTAAATTTTATTATCAATTGCTGAAAAATCTTCGGCTGTCGAGCTGTGTATCTTAGTGATGGAAATTTGCTTTAATTTATTGCATAATGTAACCCAGATGCTTTACATTATTTTATGCCAACTCTCGTGAAACAGGCTACGTATATAGGTACTAGGTAGGTAACAATTTTTTTCTTTTTTATCCAAAATGTGATCTTTGGTAAATAATCTGTCGCTAAAAAAATTAGTATAGGTAGATAACTTTTTCATATGTATTTTGCTTTTAAAAACTTCACTTGAAAATTTCACCAGCTATCGACAAGCAACATGTAGCGCATGCTTATCCGTTCTCCCCTACATTCGCAGGTCTATATTATTTGTATGCGTGTTGGTAAAAAGCGTGAGCTTATATTGGTCTTGATTAATGATTCATGTGTTTGAAAGAGCCACGCTATAAATCTGTATTTACGGCATCACGCTGACAAAGTTTGGTTTTCAAATTAATTTTTTGTTACGAATTCAGTATTAGGTATATATGTGTATTGTGTAGATATGATTAGAGCCTTATTCGAGCGCCATATTATGGTACATGCGTTCGTGGGGTCTATTTTGGAACAATTTTTCAAGTAAAGTGGAGCATTTAAAAATGAGTTGATTTCTGTGAAACAAATGTTGTGCTTATATTGGAGCTAGTCTCGGTTTAGAAAAAAAGAAAAAAAAAGAAGAAATAGTTTCAAGTTCGACACGAGCGATCCTCGTGAGGTTTAATCAGCAGGAAATTTGTGGTTTTTGATATTATTTGTTGAGTCAACTGTATAGTTAACGTACTTGTAATCAGGTGACGCAGCCCTAGCCGAGTACCTGTCTGTATTACTGCAAGTACCTAGTCTATAATAAATGATTAATCACTACTCGTTGGAAATTTCTCAATAAGTTATCATATTTTACAACAATGAGAGGTTAAAACTAACCTAGAAAGTGAAAAATAGGATGAGTAAGAGTGATCAAAAAACAAAAACAAAAAAACAAAAAAACAAACTGTAGCGCCACAAAACGCTATGGGTTTCGTTCACTTCGCGCCACAAAATTCAGGTGGTTAGGTAGACGCGTATTTTTCGGTTTCAAAATTATTGGACGGGAAATAATATTTGGCTATCCAAATTAGACTTTCTTTTTCGAACTCAAAAATTATTGGAAGGGAAATATTCGACCATCAAAATTAGACTTGGGGTAAAATTTTCAGAAATTCGCGGCCACCAAAAAAGTGTCTGAGGGTTTAAGACTATATATACGAGTGCGTAGTGGGTCTCGGGGCAGTTCTTTTCGCAGTCTGCTCTGAATTGGCGACGCTCGCTCGCTTT
>FIZT01019741.1:0-10969 GCA_900065295.1 Paracoccus marginatus | reverse complement strand
GAAATGGGGGGGGGGGGGGGGGGGGAGACACAAAGGACAACCAAAAAACACGTTCATTTCGTTCAATTGAAGCGTAATAATTCAATTTACCAGGTCATTTTTTAAAATCCACGTTGAAAATAGACTTCAGATTAAACAGTTCAATTGAGACGACGGGATCGGGGGGGGGGTGCGGGCGGAGAGAAATGTATTTCAACATCACCTATGTACGCCAAATATGAGAACAAATATCTTAACGTGGTATAACCTTCAACTTAGTCACAGTACACAATAATTACTTCCACGTAGGTAACGAGAAGAAACCGTAAGACAATTCGAGATCTAAAATTTAGAGATTTTTAATCGAAACTTCGAAATTCCGATAAATTCACGAAACCAAAGCACCATAACAGAGGGTATGCTGATCCGCCATGTATTTGCTAAGAAAACGCCCGAGCGTTGAATTTCGTTCCACGAAGCTACGCGGCAATTCGAACACGTCCGTCGGTCAGGTTGGAACTCCCGCGTAGCTTCGTGGAACGAAATTCAACGCTCGGGCGTTTCCTTCGCAAAAACATGGTGGACCAGCAGCAGCGTATCGCAACAAAAAGTGAGTCGATTTTAGAATTTTTTCGACTTCTTTTCAATTCGAAATCTTTCAAAAAAACGAAAGAGAAAAGAAACTGATGGAAGTAAACTCGATTTAGGCTTCTCAAAAGTTGAAAAAAAAATTTCAAAAAATCGTAATTTTTACGAAAAATTGGCGAAATTGAAGCTGCACAAAATCTATCCACTCCGAGTCGAGCTCGAAAAAAATTTCTCGTTCCAATATCAGCGTAAATTACGACAAAATAAACCTTGAACTTTTCGTCAAAGTCGAATAAAAAATCCTCTAGACGAAATTTTCACAGCATACGCTTGAAATGTACGTTCTATTTCAGTCTCGGAGCCTGCACCGGTGACTACTGCGATAGGAAAATCGGTCTGTCCTTGAAATCGATACCGAATCTGGATAATCTACAGATAGGCAATTTCTCGTGGCATTCAAGGTCTTTCAAATTCGTCCAATGTACTTCATAATACGCAGTCGTACGCTCTACACACTATTAACCCTACACGTACGAGTATATAGTTCACTTCTACTCGAAACTTTCGTCTACAATTGGATTCATTTCCTTCGGTTGAAGAAGAGAAAAAAATTCAGGCCAACCTCGTACATGTACAATAAGAAACCGAACGAAACGAGCGTAATAATTAATAAATAATTCTTGTCATCGGGCAGAGTTGGTCATTCGTGTAAGTGGAAAAGTTGTACAAAAGTCGTATAAATATTATAAACTTGGACCGGCGACGTTCCACTTTTGTACATTCTTCGATATAAATTATTAAATTGAGAATTTTCGCCGGTTAATAAAGCCGAAGAAAATGGTATCTATAATTTCGACGTCCGCCACACGCTCCTCCTACTTTTGATTTTCTTTCGGTTTCGCCCGGCCAAAAAACCCCTCACACTCGTGCACTGCGTCCATCTTCGTACAGTTGGCAACTTTTACCGATACTTTTTAAATAATTAACCGCGGTAAAAAGGCGAAACTTTATCGTTAAAATAACCACCGTGAAGACGAGCCGGCCGTAGAAGGGTGATTTTTAAATTATTAAAAATACCCTTCGACCGATACCATGGTAATTTAGAAATCATCCTATATGCACGTAGGTATCGTGTCTTGGACAACTTTAACCAAAGTGCTTTAATATGGATCGCGTGTCGTCCACCATAATTTCAATACTCATCTGTGTCATATTTTTCGAAACCACCATGTAAATGCACAGCATTCTTCGTGCTGTCCTCAAGACCAACAAAACCAACCCCTCTGTCCTGTTGGTTTTTCCCAAACCCGAACGCGGTATATATGCAATTTCGAATACATAATATTATAATCGTTCTCTGCTCTCTTCCTCTGTCGACGACCGAGGCGCCGCCGACGACGTCGTCGTCCAAGGGACACGCATACGCAAATAAAGGGTTAACACGACCACCGCGTACGTAATATTAATAAGTTTCGTGGAAATAAGCAGTATCTCTCGAATTCGATACGTTTAGGTCACGTTTTTCTAAACCGAACGTACGTCTGTGTGTCGAACAGAAATGACTGAAAAAGTGGTAATGGTTAAACGTACGTCGAGGCAAAAAAAAAAAAAAAAAACGTGTCGACCATGTCCACTGTAATTTTTCGATTCGATGTCATGGTAACGGTTTTGTTGTGATTTTTCCCCGGCCCAAAGTTACCTTACATGTAAAAAATGCACTTGGAATAACATATAGTGAATACAAATAACCAGTACATATGTACGTTCTATGCTTCTGTGTAGACCGCCCCCTTGGCCTGTGCTCGAGAAAAAAATATTGCCACGTCAAATTGTGGATTGCAAGAATGGTCTTCAACGTCGAGACTATTGTTGAAAAAAAAATTTATGACGAACGATGGATTCTTTTTTCTTAAATTTCCAGCTTCATCGAGAAAAATAAATTGAATTTTCAACCAAAAAATTGAATAAAAATGGGGCAAAAAATTAGCACAGTCGATGGAGGATAATTTTCGAGAAAATGGGTCGAACATACTCCACAACAACCAACCAGAACATTTCTGACGATTTTTTCACTCTTTCTGCTTTCACCAGATGGTCTCAAAATGAGTCTTTTTCACATTTTTCCACTCAAAATTTGCGATTTAATAATAAAAAAAAAATATGACAGACCCATTCTTATATACCGAGATTATTTTCAAAATTTTTGCAACATTACCCCTCAAAATGATGCTTTTCGGTTGAAAATTCAAAAATGTCGATGCTTTTGGAACCCCTGAAAATTAAAGCGAATGAGAAAAAATTGCTAAATTGAACGTTTAGAGTAATACAAATAAAATGTACCAACTTTTTTCAACACATCGTCGTCGAAAAACAAGAATTTCCTACAATTTTCAGAAACCACCTTTTTGGAGACCCCCTTCTCTTCCCTAAAATATGCAAGAAGAGTGAACACCCATTAAAAATGGTCTCGTTGGTTAAAACAGAGTGTGCTGAACTGATTTTCTCAAAAATTTTCTCAAAACGATTCTTCATCAAAATTCTGGAATTTTTTGAAAGCCTTTGATTTTTCAGAATGCGATTGAAGAGCGATGGATGTGGGGTCGATCGGGTCAAAAGAGGAAGACAACTAGTTTAAATGGGAAATCGACTGCAAATTCGTTCTCAGGAGGTTCGATTCATACGAAAACGACACCCATATCGGTTACTCAAGTTTTCATCAAAATGACCACTGGTGAGGGGAGGGGAGGGGTCAAGAAGTCGATAGTCCTTCGTAACGATTTTCTGTACACCACACAATCAGAATGACATAATTTTATTAAAATCATTGTTCTTTGCTGAACAGGGCTCTATAATACTGGATATGCTGGGCCACCATCTTTGGGCTTAGAACGCCCGATGAGTTCGGATTCAACCCCACGAGGCTACGACTAACTTTTTGCGAACTCATCGGATGGTGGCCTAGCATACCCAATATTGTAGAGCCCTATTGCTGAAAACACATTCTGGACCTCCTCTACAAAAGAAGTTCTGCAATGGGCAATGGACACAATTCTTCTTCTCTTTATGTTCAACTTTTCGAAAGAAGAACGGTCAGAATTGGTTTTCAAGACCAAACTACTATCCTTAACCGGTTATGCCACGGCCCTGGTTATGCCCTTCCTATTAAGAATCATCAAAAACGAATATGACTTCTTTCTGGTCAAAAGTTAGGTCGAGACTCCATACTTCTTGACCTTCCACCCAGTAGATCTGCCCTAATTAATGGTACACTCCATTTCCTTCGATATAGGAAGCCATAGTTCAAGACAAAAGCGCAATCTAAACTTCTATTGCAACCAAGTTCACTTATTCCCCTACAAAACCGTGTATCAAAGTCAAAGCAGTTCGAGTTGTAATAAAAAACCATTGAAATCGCCAGATTACGAACATAATGAATACCTAACGAACCCATGAAATTGATACAAATTGACTTTTGTGAACTGTGAAGTGAAAAGAAATTACTCGTTAACTATTCATTTTGAGAAGAAAAACTGGTTTTAAAACAATAAGCCAATATATTCGAACATTATCGATATTAATTTGATGACGAAAAAATTGAATTCAAAAATCGTTAGGTATTTCTAAACAAACAATTAATTTTATGGTAAGTTAATCTGGTTATCTTATCGTTCACAGTCATACTACAGAATGAACCGATCAAAAAAAATAATAATTTCCGGTGGTCAAGGCAGTGGATCCAAGCTAGAGAAAATCGCCACAAATACCTATTTTAGATTAGAAAAAATCTCTTTATAATATCATCGAATCGGTACATTGACCAGGAGCACAATACGACAAAAAACTTGATAAATGTAACGCCGAAGATGAGGGTAAGACCCGTACCTTGCGACAAGATTGATACGCGTTCGTTATAAAATACAAGTGTACCTAAGCTACGTAATTTCTTGGCCGTTGGTGAAACAAATAATAATGTACGCTTGTCGCAAATTATATCTCGATACGGTTAATTTATTAAGCGAAAAAGTTCAAACGCCTGTTAAACGACCATCATTAGTCACCAAGTTCGGCTGGCGAACTTCTCGAGGTTATTATTTCGATTAAAAATAACACTCGAGATGAGAATTATTTTGAAACTTATGAATTTGAGAACGTTGAACGTTTCAGTGTCGACACTTTACATGTGAAAAAAAAGGTTTATCCAACATCGGGTAGAAACGAATTAAAATTCAAAAGCTCTTCGGAGAGCTCGAGTAAATGAATCATTAACGCTACCCCCTATACATGGCTATTATTTCGAGCTGATTTTATTACAAAAAACGACATAATTATAAATATGTATACGGAGAACAAATACCAATCAATTACAGGACGAATGTCAAACACAACCATGGCAACGATAAGTCGTAAACATATTGCAATATTCATACGGCATAAAAGTGAAACAAATATTACTAAATTCTTCTATCAATATCCTCGTGAGCGTAATATTGAAAACTATTTATATACGGCGATAAATCGTCAAAGGAAATGTCAACATGAGAGTTAACAACAAACGTATTGATTTAGTATTACACTTAAATACATCGTTTTATTCACCTTACCCTCGAACCAGAACCGATACATACTAGAACTAGACACTCTTCTAGGGTTTCTTTAAATACGAAGAAACCATATTTATGAATTAAGCTCATACCAATCTATACTGTACATAAGGTAAAAACACCGCAGGCCTAATTAGAACTCTTAGTCTTAATACAATCGAATCGAATACCGAACGGTTGCCTGAAAAAATTCAATTAGAAGTAATTTCTAGCGCGTTTTCAACCGCTACAGGCATTGAAATATACTCGAGAGAGATTATAAACGGCTTGTTATCAGAGAGGAAAAATTTTTTAATGAAACGATATACAAGTGCATAAGGTGTTACTTTTATCACCGCTATCGAATTTGAACTAACCGTAAAGAAATTATCTATCGAATTAACAGATTTATCGCCGCAATCGACGAGTAAATCGCTAATAAACAAAGGATCATAACAATAAGATAAACACTACATAGGAGGGAAAGTAAATCGGATTTTTATCGAGTAAGATTCAATCATACCGATAGGGGAATTTTTCAACATAGATACAGTCTTAAATCGCATATTAGAAATAAATGGAATAACATTTCGTCAGGATCGATGAATCATTAATGATTATACATCGCGTTTGGACGAACGCTAGAGAAACCGCTATACGACTGTGTGTCGGTGATATGGGAATTTTAATTAAAATATTTCGGTACTTACCCAAGTTGAAGGCTAATTAGATCAAAATTTTCTTCAAACAGCGATATACCGGCTTTCTTGATTATAGTTGAGTAACCCTTACAAAATGGAGGCAATCATCGATCAAGAACGTTATTTCTTAATTATTACTTATTCCACAAAGTAAAGTACTCAATTCGCTCCATCATTTTGATGATCGTTAGCGCTTGTAAACGCGACCACGTCGTGACTCCCAGATAAACCAATGCCTGGTGATTTGCACTTTTTGATAGCCTATTTCATCAGTAAGTAGGTATAGTTTTTGATATTTTTATTTTATTTTCATTCACCCTTTTGCCTTTTTCTCGAGTTGATTAGACTATAATTTTTATTTCATCGTTCACTTCATTTTGCAAAAACACCTCATGCTGAAAAGAATCTCCGAAATACCACTTAAAATACCACACAAAGGATAAAAGATATAAATCCGTTAATCTTTGACTTCCTGTCTGTAGAGAAGAAGAGAACAGAGAAAATAACCGGAAACGATCATCTTATCGACGAAGACAGATAAACTTCTTAATAAATCGAAAAAACGAGCAAAACAGCTCCGAATTTGACATCAACAAACACGCAACGATTTCAATTTGGAAAACACGATTAATACATGAACTAGTACACTAAAATGACAATATCATCAAAACTATATAATTTTATTTAAAATGGAAAAAAAACTAAGTCAATGTTTCTTAAAATTTACTCAATAAACATTAAACAGTTATCAATAGACGTTATGTTTTAAATATCTAATAAATGAAAAATACAAAAAACAGTGATCTTGTTATTATATCAAAAAGTAAATTGTAATAGAAAAAGAAAATTTCAAAGTTGCACCTTTTAGTTCAACACAATAGAGCTGCTGCTTCTACATAACAACGCAATTGCCATCGGTATCGCCGGTCTGTAAATAAACGTGAAAATCAAACGTTAACTTTTCTATAAATAAGTCAAATTTTTACCCTATCGCTACACTGTAACATCAACATACCCTCGGATAAGCTGAACCGAATGATTGGCGTCCGTACGATCGTGACCTAAAACGTTTCTCTTTCTTATGGACCATGGAAGCGATTTCCTGCAATAAACGAAAAGTTAATTTTAGTACCTCGAGATAGAATATTGAGGTTCTTAATCGCACGTTGGTTTTAAATACCTCTCCTTCTTTGTTCTGTAGCACGGTTTCCATAACGTCACCGGTAGCCCATTTTTGATTCTTCATAACAATATTCAACGGTGGCTCGTGTTTCTTGTTTTCACCGGAAGACCAAACGGTTATGGTTTCGTTGGCTGGAATTTTTACGCTTTTCGCGAATTTAAAGGCAATATCGAGGTCTCCGGCCTTCCTCAGTAGTATCCAATTACCGACAGAAACTTCCTAAACGTACAACACCAACGATCAGTCGAGTAGAACTTAATTTTATAGGGGGAAAAGCTCGAGTAAGTGTATTCGTACATTGTCACTCTTGTTATGCAATTTGATGAACGATCCGTTGGTGCACACTTCACTGACCGAGATGTCACCTTTCGCCGAAGATCGAATTACAAATTCGTTGTATTCTTCTTCATCGTATACCATTCGTCTTCGTTTACGTAAAGGTGTTTCGTCGTCATTGTCGAAGCCATTAGCTTCTTCACTACGAGTCGGCGTTGGAGTATATTTCAATCTGAAACAAAACGAAGGTAAGGTTAATCGAACCATCGAGACAGAGGTTTAAATGTTGCTCATCTTTTTATACCTTTCTTCTTCGCCTTCTAATAACTTCCTGTACGCGGCGATTTCCAAATCTAAAGCGATTTTAATGTCCATCAAATCTCGATACTCTTGTAGCTGATTATTCATCGATTCTTGTAACTCGCTCATTTGGTTGGCGTTATTCAGTCTCTCTTCTTGCAGAATATTTTCTAAAGAGGTGACTTTATCCTGCGAAACAATCGAGTAATCATTATTCCTGCCACGAGTCCGATAAACGTATCGCATCGATTCGAAGAGGGATGGTAATTATCAAAAAAAAAAAATTCCACCGTTCAATTTCTTAAATATTTAAATCGTCATCTTACACGATACCGATAATTGTCTACTTTTGAAAAGCCATTTAAACCATCATTTGCGAGACTCAATTCGATCATCATACGTAAATGACAAACTTTTTACAAACTTTGTCACGCGAATCCGCTGGAAAATGTTAATAATCGAGTCGAAGTCGATCGTATTTATAATTCATCGTCCTTTTATCGTACAATTCAAATGATCATAAAGTAAAAAAAAAAAAAAAAAAAATTAAATTTTTTATGACCGTCCAGGTATCATTAGGATTCTAATTTGTGTCACGTTGAATCGACTAAATACCTACTTTCGTGTTCAGCCACCTCTCAAAGTTCACCAACTAATCGAGTGTTCGACACGATAAGATGAATCCTTCATCTATCGCTTCAATCACCCACATAATCGAGCGTGTAACTATTTTCGCGGGGGGAAAAATCACGATGGCCTGGTAACACGTGGTCTTATCGACAAACGTAATGATAAGATTCCATTCCAATTTTGGTACGTTTTATCACTTACTTCTAAGTTGTTATTTCTAGCTTCCAAAGATTTAACAGCCTTACGAGCGTCTTCCAGATCCTGCTGTAATTTGCGCACTTGGTCGTAGGTGTTCGAAGCTAGGTTATTCTTACGAAGTAAATCGGCTTCCAGAGTTTTAATCTGCAAATAAAAGTTTTTCAAAATTAGCAAGATGGGCAGATTCATGTTTACGAACAATGAACAGTTATTACAGGTCTTTTTATGTTCGAACAATCATAAAATCTATCGAAGCGGATAGCTCTTTCAAGCACATGTTTCAAAAACCACCAAGTTTTATGTGGCTCGCGTATTTACAGTAATTGTACGTCGTAAAAGTTGAATACGATTATACTTTTGATTTTTTTCTCTCAATTTTCGCGACAAAAATTACCTTTTCTTCGTATATCTTTTTAATATCTTCTTTGTTTCGTTTCAAATCATCTTCGTATTCCTGCCGTAAAGCTTGCAGATTTTCGTAATATTTCTGTTCGACTTTCTGTTCAATAGCGCCATCGATATCGGAGACTTCGACTTGTTTGATAACTCTACTTTCGTTTAGTTGCTCAAACATCTAAAAAAAAAAAACAAAAAGAAGTTACAATCATCCATCATTTCACACAAATACGAAGATTTATGACTATCTCGTATCTCCTTCTGTATTACCTGTTCTTTGAAGTTGATTGATTCCTTCATACTTTGGAGTTTGTTTTCCAAATCGATACGTAGAATGGTCTCATTATCGAGCTCTTTCGATTTACTGTCCAATTCATTTTGCAGACGAGCAACATCTTTGCTCAATGCCTGCAAAAAAAAAAAAAAATTCAAAATTAAAGATAATCGTACATTTTTTCCGGTTCGAAACCCCAAGGGCAAACGAGTGGTGTTAAAAAAGGTATCATGAAATTAGCAAGACGTTCAATCTTACTTACAAAATTACCGAGATGCAATACTCAGCACAAATAACCACCATATTTCATAATTAATCTGAAACATGAATGGCCATTGAGCGGTAGTTCGCAATAACTAGAAAATAATCTAATTATACGGGCCAGGGGAGGAGGGTAACTTTACCTTATTCTCATTGAGGGCTTTTTTCAAATCGGCAGCGGCTTGGTTGTATTTATTCTGCACATCGTTGAATCGATTCTGGTACAGTTTCAAGTCCTTTTCGGCGGAATTAAAATCGGCAGTGATTTTATTCAGTCTGTAAAGCGAAAAAATACCAATAAATTAGATTGAATTCGTACATTAGGTATTCTTAAGATGATATCGATTGGATGGAGGGAAGGGGGAAAGGGGTGTGCTTTCACACCATATACTTCGTATATGTAAATCGTCGTTTGACAAATATACCAGTTACAGAGCGGTACATTATTTTAGGAACCAATGTGTAAACATAATGCGTTATTATTAATACATTTTAATACTTAATGCCGGTCGTTCTACTTTTCGCCATATTTCACCCGCGCTGCACATTCTTAACCCTCTTTTATTCTTCGGGGAAAAAAATATGGGACAATTTCTTTAAAAATTTACCGCACTTATCGTTAGTTTCTCGAGTTTATACGAAATAAAGTAAACGTACCAACGTCACGTTATATGTAAATTACGTGGTATCTGCTCGAAGAGCACCCATCGTGAATTTTTTAGCATTTTTCCTCCTTTTTGCTTCAATTTCGTGCAAAATTCATTTCATAAATTATGATTTTTTTTCCTCATTCGTTTATTTTAATTTCAGTGGGTGAATATTTGAAAGAAAAATAGTACTTTTTTGAATTTTTTATTGCCCTACTTTTCTACATAAATGAGGTAGTAATTATAGGTCATTTTCATACTCTATGAGTACTTGGTTTACCATTTTTTGAAATTATTTCCAGGATATTTCTTCGAATTGACATTCGAGTCATTTTTTTCCTCCAAAGAAAATACAGAAAATGAATAATTTACAAGAAGCATAATGAATCAGCAACAGAGACCTTCAGTTCGGGGTCGACATTGAGATACAATTTTATACCCAGAGTTTCGAATCCCAGCTCAAGGTAGCTCTTGATTTTACACCCAGACTTTCGATTTTGGAATCTCAGTCCGGAGTAGCTCTTGAGCCACCTCCCACACCACCTCCTCTTCCCCATAACCCCCCAACTATCGAGTTTTCGTTGAAAAATCCCATTTTGGTTCCTGATAAACAAAAAATTTTGAAATTTGTATGATAGATACGGGGAGTGGTAATGAACTTTTGAGAATTTTTTCAGATTTTTTTTTGCACTGCATTCTAGCCAAAAACCTGCTTAAAAAATTTAAAACCACCATAATTTCGAACCCTTCGAAACTAGAAGACATACATTTTTTCTTTTCGGTACAAATGTGGACCTACCTCAGCACAATTTGAATGGAGATTTTTTCAGATTTTTAGCTCAGACGAGCCTTGATGAAAAATGCACTTTAGTGCAAAAATCTCAAGTTTTGACGAAGTACGAGGGGGGGGGGGAATATTGATCAAAAAAAATTTCTGGTGACAAATTCTGATTCTA
>FIZT01019728.1:0-11707 GCA_900065295.1 Paracoccus marginatus | reverse complement strand
GCACTAGCATCAAAAAGTGGCCCAAAAACAGGCCAGAATGTGCTAGCACCTAATTCTCGATAGGGACGTTTTGGATTGAAATTAAAAAATTAAAAATTTAGGCATAAAAAATTGCGCAAGGCTTGCGTCATTCCCCTCTTCCCTCCTCCCATTCTGATGAAAAAAAAAATACAAAAAAGTTCACAATATTATAATCTCAAATTCTGTTATTCGAAGAAATCAGAAAAATTGGCATTTTCGAATTTATGACTGCTTTGCTCCAAAATTATGCACAAGTCTCGTTTTAAAACTTATAAGAAACCGAGTGTCTAGGCCCCACGACGATAACATAGAAAATACGAATATTCGATTGCAATCGATGCCGACAAAATTGAAAGTTTTCAGACGGATTTGATTAATTTCATTTTTTGTTAGCCTTTTGTTATCTTTTGAACTCACGCTGAGAGAATCTCGATAGGAATAATCAATTAATGGCAACAAGCAGTTTTCATGTTTGTCGGTTTGAACAATTGATAGATGGGTTGGATCCTTGAAAAGGAAAGGTAAGTAAGTAATATTTTTATTTGATGTTTTATTTCAGTCGAATAACCAAAGAAGTCGTAAAGAGCTTGGCTCGATAATTTTTAATATTGAAATCAATCAGGTAATTAGGTATAATTCACGACACTACTGCAAAAAAATTAAAAAGAGGGAAGAAACTGAAAAAAGCTGATGGAAAATTGTCAAGAAGGGAACAAAAAGGGTCGCGATGCAATAAGGGAGACATTTAACCCCCTGGTGGAATTTTACCAAAATTATTATGTCATTTTTTTTGTCTTGAAAGATGATTTTTTGGAGGCAGGACGGGGCCTAAATTTTGCAAACCTAATTACATCCCACCAGAATTTCACCCCAATACGCTCATTTTTCACTCAATGTGATGGAGTAAAATTTAGTTTAGGTATCACGTCCCCCTCTCCTCTTCGAAAAAAAATTGAGTATCTAATGCAAAACGATTTAGAAAATGAAGAGAAAAATGCTTGATTTCTCTATTTCATTCCGAAACTGCTACCCTCATACTAGATAGATATTTGAAATGAAAAATCAAATATAAAGTTGTTTGCTTATTCTCATCTTTTCCCAATAAATTTAACCAAAAATGGCTTTAAATTTTAAAAAAATTGTCAACTTTGATAAAGCAATTAAAAATTAGCACGTAAAACACTTTTAATTTCATTACAAGAAATCCTCCTGTACAATTTAAAATTCACCGAACCATCCTCAAGTACGTATCGGTAATAAAATATCAATTTACCTGCAATTATCGATAGCTTTCTCGTACACGTAATGAAACAAACCGCACACCATCGTTTATACAACACATACACCATAAAAATAAAAGGTCAATCACTCACGAACACCTCAAAAAAAAAAAAAAAAAACTCCGAAAAATTCAAATAAGAATAATTTCTTAATAAATAATTCACGCACTCGAAAAAGAAAAACAATGCAAAAAAAAGTCAACTTGACCGGAACTGAAAATCCGCACAGACACTACCTATCGTTCAAGTCACCGTACATCAACTGAACTACATTATCGAGCGTCGAGCCAGCAGTCGCAGTCGCACTCGGCGTAAAACGTAAACGCACCTTCTTTACCTTTCTTTTGCATCTTACACGACGTCGTATTTTTATCAACACGATAAATTAAATGCAGTTTATCAGGTGTACAAGAGCGGCAATTCCAATATTTAATACGAAGGTGGAAACCCATCAACAGCGGATGGAGAGTTGCTCGAAACATAAACAAACTTTTAAAATAGTGCTTTAAATATTGTTTTCCAAGGGTCAAGGTACATTTATTACACCGTTTGGTGATGGAATGCTGAAACCTAGGAGCTAAAAATCTTCCGGTCTTTGGTATTTTCAATTTTATTTTTTTTTATTATTTAATTACACGTTTTGATGTTGAAGTTGATGGCGCGCCTTAATTTGATCTACTTGAAATATTATACCGTAGAAGTCAATTTCAAAGTTTACGAGAAGAATATAATTTTTGAAAATAGGTCGTTATGTTTTTTTCTTCTCATTTCTTTGATTTAATTTGTAATATAGGCGCGTGCGTGTATATATTTTTTTTCAAAGGTGGGATTTGATCGAGTTTGTTTTATTGCCCTGAAATTAATTGCTGAGTTGATATCATGAAGGAAATAAAAATTTAACAGTTAGAAAATACCTAGCTAATTTCTCTACGCGCTTGAAAAATACAATCGTACGTGGGTATTATTTATTACGCACGCAGAACGTAGAGCTCTCCTATATGCAGATATTACATTACCATCCTTTTTTGGCAAGCTTTTGACCCTTCTACTCGTGAGTTAGCAGTATGCCGGATTGAGGTGAGTGACTGAGTGTAGTAATGAGAAGCGCTATAGAAAGTTTGATTACGATAGTACGTATTGTAGATACGTTATTTGGATGACTAACAGAGTTGTGTAATATTAGATCCGTCTTCGAATTATTAAATAGTCCATAACGTCACTCTTTGTACCGGTTACGTATATTTACGTACGTACATAGATTTGTTCGCCTTTTCTTTTCGAGCCAGTCATTCATGGTTTTTTTTATGACCGAAGAAATTATTATAAATAATATTCGTACTGTTGGATAATTTGACTGGTTTTTTTAAAGCATACCGACATAAGGTGCCTATAATTTAGCATGGAATGAAATTCATGCCATGGAATAGTACCTATTAGCAGGTCTTCCACTTATTTTTTTTCCAAACCAAGTAGGTACATATTTCAAATCCTGTTTGCATCAAAGTATGCGTTTTTCATTTTCTTATTTATTATTATTTTTTTTACAGCTCCTACTCCTACAGACACAAAGTCGATGAAAACTGAAAAGTATACCTATTTATATGTAATTGGACAATTAAAAATAAATAAATAAATAAATAAACTTGTCAGGACTTGAAAAGCCTAGTTAGGGTCAAGGAAGCAAAAAATAAAAATCGCCTACAATTTTTTTTTTTTTTCAAATTTTGGGTAAAATGATAAATTTTTAATTTTTAGTTTGACTTTGAAATTCTTAAAAAGCTGTCAAAATTCAACATGCAGAAGCCAGAAGGAAAGATCATGAAAAGAAATCTGAATGATATTCATAAGAAGATTTAAATGAAAAAAGAAGTGCAAAAAAATATAGAAAAATTACAGTCTTTAAATTGAAAAAAAAAAAAAAGTGTGTGATGAAAATCAAAAATCTTGACTAAGCATTCAAAAAAAATGATAATAATTCATTCAAAAACATTAAAACAATAAAAAGTAAAATAAAATCCCACTTTTGCTTACAGCGAGCCTAGTGGAGAAAATATGCACTACTAAAAGTAGCAAAAACGTCGACCGGGCTCGTGTTTATCTTTCTACTTTCATGCGTAGATGCATCCATCGTTCTCAAAATATTTTTTTCGAAATCAAAAATTTTCAAACAAAATGCGTAGATGTTACCGGCTTTTGAAATCGCGTAATATATAGAAAATAAAGTCGAAATAATAACTTACAGATTGTTTCAACAGAACACCGAGCCCAATAAATGGTTTAATGTTCCTAGATAGCTAAACTACAACCGTAAGTACAACCATCTTTTACCTCAATAATACTCCTTATCATCGTAAGATGATTGAAAATTCACTCTCTGCCCGCTGATTTTACTTTACTTCTTGTTCAATTGGAAAAAAGTGCGCGATCATTCAATAAAAAGTATCGTTCAGTTTTATTTTTAAAAAGTGTTTCAAGTTACTCATCACGATATCGTCAAAGTTAGTCCGATCTACACTCGTATTCTACCACAACCCCGAAACTCGAAAATACCCACCTTGGAACGACTTCTGTAGACGTTATCATTTTCAGGTACGACAGGACTAAAAAAATGGACACCGAGCCAGTCCCATCTACTTCCTCAGAGCTCTTGGAAATCGACTCGCAAGCTGCTACCGATACACTCGCGGAGATGGACGATAATTTGCAGCAGTCGGACGCCGTTTGTAAATTCCTCAACGGTGAAATTTCCTTTACCGATTACCTCGACCAGATGGATAAGATAGCCGATGCTGATACCGTACAAACTGAATCGTCTCAAGACGCGGAAAGTAATTGCGTATTGGGAGACATTATCGACGAAGCCGAAGTACTAAGTTCATCGGAAGATAGCTCGGAAGACGAATCAAAAGTGAAAAAATCTAGAGGCGGGAGACGTTCCGGTCGATCTAAATTATCGGCTACTTTACGCGGAGTGATGGGCCAGGCTAATGTTTGTTACGCTCAAGGAGATACCGAAACAGCTGTCAAGATGTGTTTAGAAATTATTAAGGAAGAACCTCAGGCCTCCGAACCGTTCAAAACTTTGGCTTCTATTTACGATGAAATGGGCGAATCGGAAAAAGCCCTACAGATGCGATTAATAGCCGCTCATCTGGGTCCTGCTAGCAAAGAAGAATGGTTAGAGCTGGCTCAAATGTTGAAAAAAAATAATCATCTGAAGCAAGCTGTCGTGTGCTATACCAGAGCTATTAATTACGACGAATTGAATTTGGAATTATACGAACAACGAGCTGCTCTGATGCGAGAAGGCAAAATCACTTCGGTCGAGGTTTTCGGTTTTCTTAGAATTCTTTATAAATTAGATCCGCAAAGAGAAGGCAACAAGCTATTGGATTTATGTATAAAAGTAGCTCGGTTATATTATAATGAGAAAAAATACGAGAAATCGTGTAAAACGTTGAAATACGCTTTTGAAAAACGTCCCGATTTAATTCAAGACGCCGAAGTCAACCTGTACTTGGATATCTTGATAACCACTTTAAAATTCCACGAATGCCTCGAAGTTATGACCAACTTCTGCAACGTCGAATTTCAAACTACCCAGGATCCGTTTTCCATCTACGATTGTATCGTGCCTGAAGAAATACCTATCGACATTCGTGCCAAACTCATCGTAACTTTGATCCATTTCGATTCGTTTGACAATGCTAAAATTCAAATTGATATTTTGCTCAAAGAAAATCCCGACGTTATGGGCGATTTATTTTTCGACGTCGCCATGGAACTGATCGACAAAAACCAATTCGATGACGCTATCGCGCTGTTAGAACCGCTCACAAAAACCGAAAGTTTCAACTCTGTTACGTTATGGTTTAAATTGACTCATTGCTACAAGCAAACCAATAAAATAAAAGAATGTCAAGAAGCTTTTCGAAGAGCTTTGAAATGTCATCCAGACGATAAGGATCTGAAACTGAAATTCTGCGAAGAACTAAAATCAGCTCACTTGTACCAAGAAGCGATCGAGTTGACGAAAAACGACGACATGAGTGTTCTGATTTATGAACGATGTAATATGTATTATTTGATCAAAGATTACGACAACTTTATCGAAACCGGACTTCAACTATTTCGTCTACATTGTAAAGAAGTGAAAACTACCGAAGACTACAGCCTGCTGTTGGATGCCTTACGTTCGACTAAATCATTCAAAGACGTGGTCTCGCCCTACGTACCGATCGCCATAGACACCTCGGTTACTGTCGAACAAGAATGGGACATATTTGCCAAAATGTTCGATATCTATTTGCAACGTAAAGATTACGATCTTCTGCAGCAGTTGTCGTTAGATTTATCTCTGTCTTATAAATTCGTCTCAATGCGGGACAACCTTAGGTTTGCTGTAGCCATAGCATCGTTTCTCAATGATGATTATGAAATATCATACGATATGGTGAGGTACTTCAATATACAAGTAAATAAAAGCACGCAAACGTTTTGGAACTACTTTAACCTTTTGACTTATCGTTCGAATTACAGCAGGTTGCATAAATTCCTGATTCGAAACTTGATGAAAAACTCCGATGATAATAATATACTTTTATTATACGCCAACAGCTGCTTGTCAGCTGGAACGTACAAGTATGCGCTTAACGATTACAGTGTTCTGTTTCAAGATAAAGAATCCTCTTTGGTGGCGTTACTTTTGGCTGTAGCCGTTCTGCATATGTCGTGCCAGAAATGGGTCTCGAGTAGGCATTCCTTCGTATCTCAAACGTTAGCTTTTTTGTATAAGTATCAGAATTTGAGAGGGGAACAAATGAATCAAGAAATTTATTATAATTTTGGTAGAGCGTTTCATCAACTTGATTTACTTCCTCAAGCTATTCATTATTATAAAAAAGGACTAGAATGTAAACCTCCTCTCGATGAAAAGTATGATTTAAAAGCAGAAATTGCGTATAATTTACATATAATTTATATGAACTCTGGACAGCCTCGAGTTGCCAATATGTATTTACAAAAATATATCGTTGTATGATTTTTTTTTTAAAATAAATATATTGTTTTCTACTTCACGTTTCATTCGATTTGTCTTTTTTCATTTAAAAAAGAAAAACCCTGAAATTAATCAACTAAAGAAAATAAAATGAAGATGTGAACTTTTACATTAGGGTTGGTTATTTTGATTACAGAAGAAAAATGAGCGATTTGAAATTCAGTGAAAAAACCAAATTTTCGGTCGTTTGTAATGTATTGGAGAAAATCGAAAAACAGAAGAACAAGGACCAGAAAGCAGAAATCATGAAACAATTCATTGCCTCTTTCCGAGAGCAAAGCAAAACCTATCAAGTAAGTTTATTCACCACGACGTTCGACGTACTCTGAAATCAGCAAATTGTTAAAGAAAGCTTGACTTTTCAGAACGATACATTCTTTCCAATTTTACGATTAATTTTACCAGCGTTGGAAAGAGAAAGAGGACCTTACGGGATTAAGGAGAATACTTTGGCAAAAGTGTACATTAGAATCTTAGGTTTACCGAAGGATGGAAAAGATGCTCAAAAATTGCTAAATTATCGGTAAGCTACGTGATGCAAAATTCAAAAATGAAATAATAGTTTTTTGTTATTTTTTGATAACCAATACTTTCAGGGCACCGAAAACTGCGGGCAAAGGTGTTGGTGATTTCGCCGAAGTAGCGTATTGGGTACTTCGATCACGGTTTGAAAATACTCAAACCTTAACCATCTTCGAAGTAAACCAGCATTTGGATAATATCGCAACCAAACACGCTTCTCACGATCCAAGTGAGTAAATTTATGTTCTGCTCTTTGTAATTCAATTAACTCGTTTCATGCTACATCGTATTACATGTTCTCTGTACATTTTCTGCAGGAGGTGTTGACAACGAGTTACACGCGATGTTATTAAATATGTCACCAGAGGAACAAAAATGGTTAATTAGAATTTTACTGAAAGATATCTCTTTGGGATTGTCGCAAAATAGAATTATGTACTTATTTCACCCCGATGCCGTTGATCTATTTGATGTCTCAAATGATTTACACAAGGTCAGCACGACAGTTACCTATGATTTATCACATAAATGCCAACGAGACCTCAATTTCTACTCTATGTCTCACATTGAACAATTTTCCATAGGTTTGCTCAATGCTGAAAGATCCTAACGTTCGGTTGCACGAAATAGAAGTAGAAATGTTCCAGCCGTTTAAACCGATGTTATCGGAAAGATGTGATATTCAAGACGTCGATAAACAGATCAATTCTTCAGATCATTACTTCGTTGAAACGAAATTTGACGGTGAACGATTTCAAATGCATTGCAGTAATGGCGAATACAAGTTTTTTTCTAGGTATCTAGCTATCTATCGTATCCGATACTAGTGTATGTATAGTTAGATTGTAAATATCCGAACAATAGGATAATTGATCGACATTCTGTCACAGGAAAGGTTACGATTACACGGATACGTACGGTTCTAACTCATCGAATGGTATTTTAACGCCTAAAATATCTAAGAATCTAAGAGATGTTCAAAGTGTTATATTGGATGGTGAAATGATGTGTTGGCACAAGGCTCGCAAATGTTTTACTACCAAAGGTACGTTCATTTTAATGTATCTTATCGCGATTTAAATTTTTTAAACGCTTACCGTTTTGTGTTGTTGCACTTTATTTCTCCAGGAATGAATATCGACGTGAAACACATTAAAGATGCCGACGCCAACCAGCCTTGTTTTGTAGTTTTCGATATTCTGCACTTGAACGGAACTGTTCTCACTAACAAACCGTATACCGAACGAGTAAAACTATTAGAGAAACATATTACACCGGAAGAAGGCATTTTTATGATCAGTAACCGAACTAGAGTTAGTTCCGGGTACGTAAACAAACGTAACAATGGGATTTAAAAAAAAACAACAACAAAACAAAATGGTTTCTAAACAACAGCGGTGTATTTTTTTTTATTGCAGGGATGAAATTATGAATTGCTTGAATCAAGCGATCACCGATTGTGAAGAAGGAATAGTTGTTAAAAATCCTGATTCTGTTTATAAACCCAATTCTAGAAAAGCCGGGTGGTACAAAATTAAACCAGAAGTGCGTAATACACAAATCTATAACTTTCTGTACAGCAGAAATAACTAACATAATTTTTTAACTATTCCAATTAGTACACCGATGGATTAATGGTAGAATTAGATCTTCTTGTAATCGGAGGATATTATGGCGATGGTCGTCGACGAGGATTAGTTAGTCAGTTCCTTGTAGCAGTTGCAGATTCAAATAAAAACGAAGGTACCATTATTAATAGCGCAAACTAAACAAACTAGGTGCGAAAAAATCTCGATCAACTGTAAAATTGTAACTATTTTATGTTTTCTACAGCCGGCGAACCTCGAGCCTTTTATTCTGTTGGAAGAGTTGGCTCCGGATATTCTGACGACGATCTAGCTGAAGTTGACAGAAAGCTACAAGGCAATTGGAAACGAGTTTCCGGAAATAAAATGCCTCCTGGTTTGGAATGGACGAAAGAAAAACCCGATGTTTGGATTGCTCCTAAATCTTCGTGTATTTTACAAGTATAATTTCTGATTTATTAGTTTGTAACGAAATTTATTTTTTATTTTTCGTTTGATCAAATCTTGTATTAAAGGTCAAAGCTACCGAAGTTGTTCCGAGTGATGCTTTCAAAGTGGGTTACACTCTACGGTTTCCTAGAGTTCAACAAGTCCGCTACGACAAATCGTGGTACGATTGTTTAACATTGGAAGAATTTACACGTCTTCGAGAAGTACGTATTTTCGTCGAATACTTAGTTATTCTATTCGCAGTATTCAAATTTATTCTGCAATTACTGACTAAATTCCTGTCTGATTTATTTTAGAGCAATTGTGGTAAACTTACTACGAGTTATGCTACCAAACTAACGTCTAGTGATTCTAAGAAACAAATCAAACGTACAAAAAAATCGCTAACAATCGATGAACAATTCCAGTCGAAGAAAAGTAGAAACTTGGAGCAAACATCGAATATATTTAATGGCCTAGAAATGTGTGTTTTAACTGGTCACCAGTTATTATCCAAATCTGATTTAGAATCCAAGATTGTCGAAAATGGCGGTCTCATTGTTCAACATCCGGGTACCGTACCTATTTTAATTTTAATTTGACGACGATGATGAAACTATGAATTAATAATACCGTTTCGAATTCCAGGTATTTCAACTCACTGCGTTGTGTCATGCGATAAAAATAACGTCAGAGTTAAGAACGTGATAGGGCTGAAAAAGTACAACGTCTTGAAAACAGACTGGATTATCGAATGTATCGATAAGAAAAAATTGGTGAACTGGTGTCCTCGTCATTTCCTCGCTTCGACTTCGGAAACCGAGCTGAAAATATCGCAGCAGTACGACGAATACGGCGACAGTTACGATTCCAGGATATCATTAGATCGTTTGAAAGAGCTTATGGATATCGTTACCGTAAACGACAACGAAAGACTGACCGTACCGCAGATGCTGGCTTTGGACAAACAGTTATTCAAGGATGGAAATCCATTCGCCATGTTTCGCGGATGTTTTGCGTATTTTTGCAGTTCGTCCGAAGAGGTAATTCAATCTGAAAAATAATTTCCACCTTGCCGTTCAACTTTGTCCCAACCGTATCGTCATCTTTACTATTTGGTGACCCCGATGTGATGATTTGAACGACATTATTATCACGTCGGGGTCACCAACTCGTCGAGATCACAATTAACTAACCTTACCGCAAATATTTCCAGTACATTTGCTCTTACGGTAATAAGTTTGCGTGAAAGTAAACGATGGCGACCGGCCAGTAAATGAATTTTGGCATCGGGACAATTTCACACGTGATTCACAGCAGTTCCTTTATGACATGCCAAAAATTTTTTTTAAATAGCCCGTCAACTATTACTTTCATCGTGTTACTAATAACGAACGCTTAAGTGCTTGTTGCGTTCGTAGTAGTACGAATTCAGCAACAATGTGCTTACTAATCAAGTGGTCGATACGTTCTACAGGTGTCAAAGTACGCTGAAAATTTGCGACATTCGATTGCTAAAGAAGTATTCGAATTTTACGGAGGTTCGCGGCAGCATTCCATTAATAAGAAGATCACACATGTTGTGTACAGTTCCAAGTACGTATCTCTGTCAATTCTGTCATACTTTATGAAACACGTGCAGGTAGGTGCTCGGGGAAAAATTTTCCGAGAAGAGTGAAAAATTTGATGAGATAGTTTTTTCACAAAGAAGATGAGTTATTTTTAAATTTTAAAGTTTTGAGAGAGATGTGAAAATTACGTCGGATTATTCGGTTTCGTTTCTGTCACTCTTTAGTTGATAGAAAATATCAAAATATTATGAAACGAAAAGTTACAGTTCCTCAAGGCTATGACTTTTGTTTACTTTGACCCGAACACGTAATAACTAAAAAATTATCGTTAATAGGTCGTTACCCATCAGTTCACAAAAGAGTCTCCATGTCAATGTTCCAAAAACAAATTTTTTAAATTTTGCTAAACATTTTATTTCTAATTTCAGAGCCGATGTTCCAGCTGATCTGCTCTCTAGATCTGGCCTCATTCTAGTCTCTTCGAACTGGATCCTCGCTTGCCAATCGTCGAAAACTCGATTACCCGAATCAGACTACAGATGATTGCATAACCTTTTCTACTTTTTTTTCTTGTTAAATCGTTGCTAAAATTTGCATTATTAATGAATAAAACATGAAAAGTTGTAAACGTTGTGCATATTTTATGAACATAATTGAAGTAGGTTCCAATCTGGTACCTACATCTCTACATTCGTATAAATCGAACCTTCTGAAAACGAATTTACTGGTGAATTTTCAATCGAACCATTCTATTGCTTCCTCTCTTTACCATGAAAACTTTTTAATTTTTGAAAAACATGCGTTCAGCACACATCATTTTTCAGACCATTTTTGACAATTTATTCACTTTCTTTTTCAGGGGATCCAAAAATGAGAGATTATCTTCACGTTTTATACTTTTTGAAAAAGGTTAAGGAAAGTGTTTTTCGACAAAACGTTGGCCCAAAATTACCACATTCGAATCGAATGATTCACGCATGTCATTACACTGCTCCCATTATTCGACTCGTATCTAATGCAGGTTTTTCGCGTTGAATATCCTTAAATATTTATGAGACGAATTCCATCCACTTATGGGGACAATTGGCCCAATTTCAAAATGTTTTAGGTGCTTTTTAAGCCCGAAAAAATATTTCAGGCTGTTTCGGTAGATATGGAGTGAAAACAAGATGGATGGAATATCTAGTTTTGATTCATGAGAAAAAATTTTTCACCGTAATCATGAAATATCTCGAAATT
>FIZT01019726.1:0-27122 GCA_900065295.1 Paracoccus marginatus | reverse complement strand
ACACCGAATTTAAAACAAACAAGCGCTACTAGCACCGTGCGAGTCGCCCCGAGGGCTACTCGCCCTGGATAAAACGAACAAAGCTTGTTTGTTGGCTTTCTACAAACGTAGCCTAGTACAGAATTTTTCAACAGCAACGTATCGCGATTGGTGACGAACAACGATAGTGGTCCCCAAACTCTCCAACTTTGAAGTTTCCAATTTTCCAAACGCAGCGAAGTTTCAAGAAATGAAATTCAGCCGGTCAGCCCTACCCTAATCCTAAATTGTCCTGTACAAAACGTATCATGAATGATCTACTTCACTGTCACAAAATGAAAAAAGTATACGAAATAAGGATAGAGACCTAGTCTAAAAGGAAAAAATCAATTTTTACTTTTTCATTAAAAATTATACAAAACAATAATATTCGTAGTATTGAGGAGAAAAAAAAATGGTAATTTAAAAACATACACGTATAACATTAAAATATTAATCACTAGAACTGATGACCAGTTCAAACCATTGTCTAAGAGCATCACTCAGCACACCAGGTAATTTATTGATATCGCGTAATATCAAATAGAAAGGAAACGGGAAATCATCGAGGTAACTTGAAATTTCCATCAATTTATTTCCTCGAAACGTAGCCCTTTGTATGCCCCAAATAGAATCCTGTAAAATAATGATGAAAAAAGATGGTAAAAAATCAGGCCATAAATGGTTTTTAAATTACCAGCGAACACATTTCAAATTACCTTTGCGTTAGGATTATCAATAATAATGAAAACTATGAATATTCCAGCTTGTTTAGCAGTTCTGATGGCAGACTCTACAGTTGATACGCCCTCGCTTGTGACGCCTCGACCATCTGATAAGATGACCAATAATTGTGCGGATTTTACCGCATGATTAGTACTACCTCTAGTTAAAAATATGCCATTTGCTGCGTGAATAGCGTCGGCAATTTTCGTTTTTACTTCGTCGAATGTAAAATCTCGGACTAATCTGGAAAAAGAATAGTTTAAAAATTAGATTCCGAGAAAGCTCTTTAGCTAAAAGTCAATAATTCAATAACATGAAATATAAATATTAAACGTACTTTGCGCCAGTTTGTGTAGTAAATGGTTCTCCCAAAGGATGCAAAATACGAGTTCTTTCGCCGAAACTAATAACGCCCAATTCGCCAGCTTCTATCAAATTCAACGCTTTGCTAACAAGAGCTACTGATTCGAAGGCGAGCTATGAAAAAATTGAAATTAGATTACGTTCAATACGAAGATACATTTCGTTACTTTGATGGAATTTTCAACCAACCTCCTTCGAATGGTTATCAGACATGCTGGAGGAATCATCGATCGCGAGGATAATTTGATATTCTCTTTTTGATGGTTTTGTTCTACGTAACCAGATTTTATCCTTTCTAAATTGACTCGCGATGTAAGGAATGACCTAAAAGAAAATGAAAGTAATTTACAAATTACGAAACGCAAAAAAAAATAAAAAATAAAAAACTTTTAAAATCTTACCTTTCTCATATTAATTCTACGTCCCGTGCGAAAGTCACCTTTCAGTCTCGAAGCTAACGAAGGTTCTAGTACCAAGCGTAACTGTTCACTTAGTTCTTGAGATAGATTAGCGGTTATCGCAGAAAACATTTCCCAAGCAGAGGAAGCTTCTTCTAAATCGGGAGTCTGAAAGAGGATTTTTTTAAAATCAAAAAATGTCATTTTTTCGATTTGGTAATTTTTTTCTATAATGTAAGTAAGTAAGTACTTGGTTCCATGCGCCCAATTGTTCTTGCACTTTATTTTTCAACGATTCTAAGTATTCTATAGTCAGCTCGTGTTGGTTTTCCTCATCTTTGTTTTCTTGAGTGTGAAATGTTGTGTCGTATCCTCGTTCTACGGTCATCGTTTCTATGAAATCACCTTCCACCTATTCAAAAAAAAGTTCTCATCTACCGTTTCTTGATTTTCTCCATCGTAAAAAATTAAATTCATAGAAAAAAAAACAAACTCACATTCACTTCATCTGCTCTTGTCTGGTCTTCTACAACTTCTCCGTCCATATCATTTCTTTTATTATCTCTCTTCGAACTTTTAATTTTATCAGGATTTTGCTCCTTTATATCATCATCATTATTGCATTCTTCTTCACCTAGCATGACATTTAATAGTTGAAAAATTGACCAAATTTAGAAATTTCGAAAAAAATCTGATAGCTTACTTTCGTGCATTTCTACATCTTCATCGTCATTGAGTTCTTCTCCGCCTTTCTCATCGACTATTGGTTGCTGTTCAGCTTGTTCCTACAATTAAGTAGAAAAGAGTTGAATGAAAACGTATGAAAATTCAAAGTTGAGAAAATGCCATACCTTCGTTGCTGCATCGATGGTTTCAGCTGTACCAGTCTCTGATTCTTTAATATGTTGATATAGATCAGATTCGTTGTTTGTGCCTTCAGACTCGTCCATTGCTTCTTCTTCTTCTTCTTCTTCTTTTTTTTGTTGATTTTCTCGAAGATCGACTGTTTTCAGTCTTTTTCTGGATGATTCGTTAGCTTCGGCTAGATTAAAATTTAGGAGGGCAAAAAATACTAATTACACAGTCATTAATTTAGAAAATAATTTTCAAGCAAAATATCACGTACCAAGACTGCGGTTCATATCGCTCTCTCCCGGTTTCAATTTTCGTTTTTGTTCTCTGCTACCCTTTTCGCGACTTTCAGAACCTTCGTTTTGCTCGCTCGAGTGTCCTTCTTTCGTATTTTTTTCTGCTTCGTCAGCTTTACCGACTCCTTGCTGCTCAACTCCAGTCGTATCTTGTTGTTTTTCTTCTTCGGGTTTTTGGTCATTTTCATCAGGTAATTTGCTTACCTGAGCAAAATTTTCAATTCATAAGCAAAATTAATTGTTTCCAAATTTATTAATAATTTTTTTTCATTATTTGGCGTGGAAATTACCATATCTTTAGAACCAGTTTCATCGTTCTTGGCAGCTTGAGCTGGATTTTCACTTGAAGTTTCCTCTGAAGGTTGTGCTGCTTCGTCGTCATCTTTTTCTGGTATTTCTTCCGGTTTCGGTTCGTCTCCAACCTTGTCCTCATCTTTTGCTCCGCCTGTTTTAAAACGTAAAATTAAATAATTCCTCAAAGCTGACCGAAAAAACGTCGATAAAATTTTCTACTACCGTCAGATTTTTCTTCTTCTTTCTCAGCTTCATTATTTTCTTCGCCAGCGGACTCGTCTATTTTTTCGTCGTCTTTTTTTGTTCCCACATTATCGTCGTCATTTTCATTATCCAATTCGGGTTCTTTGGTTTCTTCATTCTTTTCATCGCTCTGTTCTTCAGTTTCTTCAGACTGCTCTTCGGATACTTTTTGTTCTATAATAACGAGAATAGTACACATTCGTCAGTTTTTTCCCCAACAATTCAAGAAAGTTCAAGAAGACATAGATGTAGAAATAGCAATAGGTACCTTTCATGTTATCGATGTCGAATGGATTTTCTTCATCTTCTCCATCGTCGTCTTTACCTTCTTCATCAATCTGTAAGTTATCGGGTAAGTCAAATGGTTCAGGTTCTGGAGGAGGTTCTTGGTGCCCTGAAATTTAAAATTGCTACAGATAACGAACCCCATATACGATTATTAAATAGGTGCTATAACTTCAAAAAGTGCCACAATACCGTGATAAGGATCGATATGGTCTTCATCTTCCTGTTTTTCATCCATTTCATTAATTTCCTTTTGCTGTTCTTTCTCGTTTTGTTCCTTGTCGTCATTTTTTCGTTCTTCTGTTTCCTTCGTTCTTTCATCCTTAGCACCTAATTCCTTGGATCCCGTCTCTTCACCACGATCGTCGTGTTCGTTGGATTCTTTTCCTTCTCCTTCTTCTTCTTCTTCGCTTTCAGAATCGCTGCCCCAAATCTAAAGCGAAAGAATCGTATTTGTTTGGAAATAATTTGAATAAACATTACATACGTATTTTGGAGAGAAATAATTTGAACCTGTTGATCCAACGTTTCAGCTTCTTCGCCAGTTTCGCCCATTTCTTTATCAAGTTCATCTTCGTCTTCGTCTCCCGAGTCGCTGTCATCGTCTTCGTCTTTCTTCTCCAATTCTTGCGAACGACCTCCAAAATCGTCAGACATCTCGACTCCTTTTTCTTCTTCCTAAAATTTTCCAAAATTAGTAAACCATTCGATGTGAAAAAAATGTGCGAGGAAAGGGTAAAAATTGAACTTACTTTACAATCTTTATCGTCTTTTTTCTCTTCTTGACCAGCTTGTTGGGCTCCTTCTAGTTGATCTTGACTTTCGATTTCATCAGAAACATCTTTTATACCTTCTCCATCTTCCAGCCCCATACCGTTTTTATCTTGAGGTGTTTTATCGTCTTTTTCTTCTTCTTCGAGAAGTTCAGTGGGGATGCAATAACCCTAGAAGAAAAAAAACATCGAAATGAGTATTTAAAATTCGATTCGACGTGATTGAACTTTATTTCAAGCTTACCTTGACAGCGAGGTCGGTGAATAAATTCAGCAGATTTGAGCACAGCTTAGTGGTCAACTTGAACATCGAAACGTACTGCGTAACTGTGAACTCGGCTAGCAAAACGTACTGATTCAACAACTGACACAGCGGTTCCAGCATTCTATTATAGTAGAAAAATCACGAATAAAAACACAATTTCTGATAAGCAAATAATACTGATAGCTTCGATAAATCTTACCTCTTCTTGGACGAACAGTCAAAGTCGGATTTAAGCAACAGATTGATCAAATCAAGAACACGTTTCGATACATTTTTTACGTCCAAAATTGAAACATCTTCGTCTAGCGATTCCATTAATTCATTTGTCAAATGATTTTCAATAATCGAATCCGTGCAAATATCACGTTTCTCTTCGTTGCAATGTTTTTTGTAGATTTTTTCTTCACTGAGTTGAATTTTTTTCCTTAGCCTTTTCGACTTTCTTTCACAAGTCGAGATGTCACTTTCAGAATTTGCATGTGGAATCTTGAAATCATCGATGGCGTTTAATAAATCCGTCACCATACATTCTGCGTCTTGAATCCCTCCGATAAGTGAATTGCATTTATCGTATTCTTGGTAACAAAATGACGATTTGACCAAGTTGAAAACTTGTAAAAGATTTTCAAAATCTGTTCGACAATTCATCATGATTTCATATTGGTGGTTTGTAATGATGGCTTCGTATACTTTCGAACTGTTGGGCGTGGATATAACTTTGAAAAAGAATTGATTCCTCAGTGATTCCAATTTTGTTAAATTCGTTTCCACTTTATCACGAATTTCATTCCATAATGAACTGGATTTCGTCGAATATAACATAGGGCTATCGTTATCTTTCAGTTTTATAAAAGGCACGGAAGCAGAATTAGTAGAAGGACAGCAATCCAGGATAACCAGGAACTGATGAAGGAAGTAAGTAACTTCGTTGACGGTACAGATGAATTTTTCCTGAAACAAAAAAATAATTTTAGTACAAAAAAATGTCGAAACGAAATAACGATGACTGATGACTTGAAATTCAAAGACGTACTTTCAGACCAATCACATTTTCACGACCTAAGATGCAATTTTCCTGGCACAACTCTGGCAATATAGATTCTAATACTTTCAAGTTGAACAGATTATCGCTGTATTCGATCAATTTTTCCTTTTGTTCGAAGGCAATTTCCTAGATAAACGATAAAAATTATACTCTTCGTTAGTAACCAACATACTTATACTTTATCGTTTTCGTTATAATGAATTGAACGCAGATAATTATACTACAAACCAATAAACGAGCAGTAAATCCTTTCAACGTGTTGAAATTCGTCGTGGGATCCGCCAATATGTCTTGATGAGGTTTCTCCAAAGCTTTGTTCAATTGAGATTGCTTAGACACCGAGCAAAGGAAATTTTCTTCACAACCATTCCACGCATTGATCAATGTTTTATCAGCAGCACTGAAAATAAAATTTCATCGTTTATCATGACAAATTAAGGATCCCCAGATTTTTTTTCTCCATCACGATTAAACTTACTTATTTGTAAACGAAGAATAAGAAAGGGCAATATCGATCGGTTTCAAAATGGTAAATTCAACGGAAAAATTTCGTTTTGCACTTTTATAGATACCGGTTCTATAGGAGATACCTAAAGTTTTCAAATTATGGAGCAAGTCTACCATCGTTCTCTTTTTTTGTTGCAATAAGTGTTTAGCTTGAGAACGTTGTTTTTCTTTTTCCAAAGTGCGATCAATCTAAAAAGATGAAAATTAATCATTAATGCCTCTGGAAATAGTTACACGAATTTAAAAATAAAAAAATAATAACAAACGTACATCCATTCGATTAATAATTTCTACATCTTCGTGAATAGAATCGGTGAAGTCTTTCATAGACTTCGTTAAGGTTTCGTATTTCGACGTAAGAATAATCTTTTTGCACAGTTCTTTGGATTTTGTAACGAACTTCTTACTACGTCGCTTGTATTCGAGAGGAGGGTGATCCTGCAAAAAGACGATCCACTCCAATGCATATCTACGGAGAGTAGGTACGTAAATAATATAGAAAACGTACCGATAATACAAATGAAACTTTATCGACGACCAAACTGACGGATTTTTCGGTATCAGGGATATGATGCATACCACTTTGAATAGGTGATTCCAAAATTGTCTAAGAATTGAAAAAAATTCAATCAGATTCTTCTTCGAAAATACGTTTTTAACAAAACTAAAATCATTACTTGAAATTTCTTGATATATTTCATCAACTGCTGATGAGTTTTCTCCACAGTTTTCATGATGGACCAGTAATTAATGTCATTCCAGCGAGTGATTTTGACAAAATTATGAAGATTTTTGCGCACATCGACGCTCACTTTCTGAATATGGGCGGAAATTTGAGCTTGAAATTGTTTATAATACGAGTGCAGATTCCACAAAACGTTACGTAGCGAACCTGTTCAAAGAGAAAAATTATTTTCAGAATACGTTATAAGAGAATCTACACACGTTCACGTATGAATTGCATTGGTAATTCGACTCACGTAATCTAGCAGTATTTCCTTGGTTAGCGTAGTGACAATGGAAAACAAATAACAAGCTCAATTTGGCGTCAAACTCTCCGAGAGTGGCAGTTTCGATGAATTTCTGCAAGGCAGACACGAGAGCTTCGAACGAACATTGATTATCCGATTCCTCCAAATACTGGCAGCACACCGAGTACAAAAGGAACCACCATTTGCTGGTCTTCTTCTTCATTCGGCAGGCAACATTTTCCAACGCGTTTTTCCAATACGAAATTTCCATTTTTCTCCATTTGAAAATCAATCCGGTCAAATCTTCGTAGATTTTTGTAAACGATACACCTTGGTGGGCAACTTCTTCCCATTCGTGTAATTTTTGCAATAGAACATCGGCTCCGGTTAAAAATCGCGAAACTGGACTGGTCACTTCGAAAGACATTATCCTCTCGACTGTTTCCATAATCTGTAAAAAAAATGATCAATTTTGAAAATTATTTCGTCTTTTACAACGATTACAAGTTGACAGCCTCGAGGATGAGTTTCTCACCTTCAAAAGAACAGGATTATCTTCCCACGATTTGAGCAAAGTTTCCGTATGTTCTTTTACGTTATTCAAAATTGGATAAAACGAGTATACTTCGTTTACGTCACAATTATGGTAAAAATCTTGAAATTCTTCGACACAAGACGAAAACTTTTGAGCCTTACAGGTGGCCAATACGGCGCCAGGTAGAGAAATCGAGTCCATAATTTCGTCCAAAGCGGAATGATAATTTTTCAATACTTCGGCGAAAACGCAGTAACGATCGTAGAACGAATCTAAGATGAATGAACGAGTATCGAGTACGGTTTTCGGATGTGACCAACGCGTACACGTGAACTGCTTCGATAACTCGGAATGTATCGAGCAGATTTCTGTAAGGTCATCGTCAGTCAACAACGTTTCTGGCGGTTTCGATTCTTTCGAAATTTCTTTTTCATCGAGAGACGGTTCGGTATCAAAATCTTCGTTATAGGATGGCGCAAAAAATCGTCGAATTTCAATTTTATTCTCTTCTTCTTCCGATACAGTTTCACATAATGTTCTAGTTCTAAAAAAATTGGAGAAAAAAGGAGTAAAATAAAACGAAAGGTTCTCTCTCTCAAAAAAATAAAGCAACTTACTTGAACAGATAAAGGCTTTCCTCTTGTTGTTGCGTTTCTTGACGCTTTTCTTCCTGCGCTTTCCACAACGTTACAACCCGATTCAACAATACTCCAACATTCGTCCAAATTTCTCTTTTAATCTTGTTATCGGTGTTGTCGATAACGGATAAAACGCAACAAAACTCCTTCAAACAGCTACTCGTCAATCTATGGCAGAACTCTCATGTGAGATCATTTGAACCAAAAATCCATTACACGTAATCATCATCTAAAACTTACTTCATCGTGATATTCGTAGAGTTGCATTTTTCCGACTTATAGTAGGCCAATAATTGGACTACATCGTCGGACAAACAAACAGCCACGAAGTCGTGAACTTTTGAAAGATTCGATCGAGGAAATGAGCATAAATTCGAGCAAATATTCTGAACTACGTAAGCATCTCTGGATTGTAATACGGTAACTGATCGACCAATAGAAATCTTCTTCGATAGAAGCGAAGATAGAATACGAATTCCGTAAGTCACCTGAAAATACCATCAATTTCACTACATGACGAGAGTATTCCTATCAGGAATTTCTAACCAGCGAAAACCATACCTGATGGACTGCAAATGTAATTGGTGTGATGACATCGGCGTACTCGGGGTATTTTTCGTTGATCGAATTTAAAAATTGCTCAACCGAGTCCAACCAAACTTTCCCCATCCTGATGGACATATAAGCGCTAGCGATGGCTTCTTTATTGAAATCGAATCCATCGAGGCTTTCTATACAATCTACGATCTTTGAATATATTTTATCAATAGAACTCAACGAACCGATGCTGTTTTTGAATTGGGCAATATCCTGAAAGAAATGAATAACATTGATTTAATCGAGTGAAGATACGTATGGCTGGTCTCAAAGGTGATTCAAGCAACTCACTTTGACGATATTATAGTATTTTTCGGCTTCGTCTCTCATAATAACATCAGCAGGGAAAGTTTCAATTTTTTTACCAACTTCGTTCTGCCACTTTTCGTACAGTTCTTCGTACGGAAACCCGGTATTATAGCCCAGTAATACGTGCGATATTTTTTCCAATACTAAACGACATCTTACATACTCCAACTGCAGAAAAAATTGATAAATTTCTCTTCTTTGACGGGTGTGAAAATATGTAAAATTGTGGTACTCACGTCGTCTTCGAAATTCAACTTTTTGAATTTTACTTTATGAACCGGGTCGACTAGATCGAAAATGGAGTACAGCAAAAATTGGGCAACTCCCAAACATTTCCAGCTTTTGCCAATAATGAGCCAGGTTTCATTTGAGTCGCTTGTATCCTTCAGTAAAGCATGCACTTCTTCGATGTTTTTACTGATTTCGTTTATCAATTTCAATTCTTTAGGAGCAATTTCGTTTTCGATGATTTTCTTGTTTTTGACGCGATCTTTCAAATGTTGCATGATTTCGTCAATCAACTCTTTAGAACAAGGGTGATTGTCATTCAAATCGAAAATATCACGTAAGCACGATATTATGTAATCATATTGATGTCGAATACTTTGCAGTTCATTACACCTGAAAGTAAACATAATTATTAGCGATCATAATTCAATTTTGTTTGAAGCGAAGCTTTTTTATTAACAATTCTGAAAGGTTGGTGAATGGAAAAATTTTACAATTTTGGACACCAAGGAAATTTTAGAATTTTAGGAAAAATTTTGAAAAAATGAATTTTAAAATTTTGAACAATATTGAGCAATTTTTGAAAAATTATTTGACAGTTTTCGAAAATTCAACAATTAAATGCTGAGAACTTAGACAATTTGGAAAAATTTTACAATTCTGGGTAATATGGCGATTTTGAATTTCCGAAAAAATTTTAATTTTTTTTTTTTACAATTTTGAACAGTTCAGCAATTTTTGAAAATTTGACAGTTTTGGAAAATTTTACAATTTTGGACCCTATGGAAATTTTAGAATTTTAGGAAAGATTATGAAGGAATAAAATTTTAAAAAATTGAGCAATTTTTGAAAAATTGGACAGCAGTTTTGGAAAATTCAACAATTAAAAGTTGGACGATTTTGAAAAATTTTACAACAGTCTGAACAACACTCGTATGGCAGTTTTGAATTTTAAAGATGATTTAAAAAACATTTTTTTTTTTTTTTTTTAAATTTTGAACAATTCAGTAACTGTTGAAGATTTGACAGTTTTGGAAATTTCAACGATCCTAAAAAATTAACGATTTTGAAAAATTCTGCAATTTTGAACAAAATAAAAATTTTTGGAAAATTGTCATTTTTACAAAATTGTTGAAATATTTAAAAATTTATAGTTTTGACACATTTCACAATTTTGAAAGTTTTTGACAGATTTGGAAAATTTGTCAATTCTGAAAATTTTGAAACTGTAAAATAATTTTACAATTTTGGAAAACATGACAATTTTAAGAGAAATTAAAATTTTTTTTTTTAATTTCGAACAATTCTTAAAATTTGACAGTTTAGGAAATTTCGACAATTCTGAAAAGTTTAACGACTTTGAAAAATTCTGCAATTTTGGACAATATGAACAGTTTAGAAAAATTGATACGTGGAAAAACTTCAAAATTTTGGCACATTTTATAATTTTAAAAATTTTAAAAGTCTTGGAAAATTTAAAAGTTTAAAAAATTTTACTATTTGGAACAATTTAGCAACTACGCATAAAAATTTTGATAGTTTTGAAAAATTTGACATTTTTAAAGAATTTTTACGATTTAAAATTTTTAAAAAATTTTTACAATTTTAAACAATTTAACAATCTTCTAAAATTGCTAATTTTTTTAAAATTGCCAAATTGTCCAAAATTGTAAAATCATAAATTATCTTGTTGATAACTTTTTTCTTTTATTTTTGGAATTTGATGAATTTTCAATTTCAATTTTAATTCATCATTTCACTTCAAACTCTGCCTACAGAACGGTTAAGCAAATAAAGCTTCGGTTCCGTCAGGTGTCTACTTCACACCCACCTTACGTCTTTAAAAAAAAAATTAAAAAATTTGAAACACTCACAAATACGACGTTCCAGGATGAGAAATATAAGAAGAATTTTTCCATAAAAACTCGTTCAGCTGATTCATCGTGACTTTATAAATTTGAAGATTCCTCATCGAAGGCGTATAAGCCCTTGGCAGACACGCATGCTCGTTAAACAAGAACATGAATTCGTTTCCAAATGTTGCAACGGTGGGGTAATGAAACGGAAGTAAATCCTATAAACAAAAGTACAACATTAAATATCAATTACACGCTGCAAAACCAAAACGAAACGAAAAATTTCAACACTACGTTACTTTGAAACTTACTTCATTTCCTGTCGAGTCTTCTGCTTCATCTGTACCTCGCCTCGCTTCACGATATTTCAAGAAATTCGCGTAAGAAAAGGTAGCAAATGATTGTACGTGCTTTAAAAACAGACAGAACCTTTTCATTGGCAATCCATTTTCGGAAATATTTTCAACCAACGAATTTCGAATATTCGATACATAAGTGGGAGAAATGAACGGTAACTTTTCGACGTATGGTAACATTCTGAGGGCAACGTTCGTTTCGAACGCGGAAACATCATTTTTCTGAGCTACGTATCGACCACAAATATGATTTTTACAGTTTGTTTCAATTCTCAAGTATAGCGCTTCGAATATTGGTACTATATCGACTGGATGTTCCGAATCTTGGAAGATGGGGCTTTCAGAAACTTTGTTCTCATTTTCAAGTATCGTTTCATCTGGAAAGGAAAATGTCGAAGAAATTTTTAAAAACATTATTCGCAAATATTTTGTAACATTGGAGGGTTGATATTTCGTACCTTCTTCCATAGCTTCGATCTTAGCGTCAAGAGCTTCGGAGATTTCGGTTTTCGGTTCAGTCGAGCCACCGTATAGAAGAGCTCTAATTTTTTTATCGTCGATTTTAGAACGATTTGAGCAATACCAGTCGTCAATTCTGTAAAAAAGAAAAAAAAATTGTTGAATTTTTCGACTAGTTTGGAACTATGTCTCGAACAACTCGACTTACTCGATTTTTTCTGTTTCAAAATCATTGACATCTGGTTGGCCCATTTTGGTCTTCAATTGTTTCGAAAAAGATAACAGAGCGGCAAAAGTGAAGTCTGAAGAGGCTTCTATCTGAGCAACACTTTCGAATAATGCTCGAACTTGATTGGCTTGACTTCTATTATCGAAACCCACGCATTAATGGAGGAAAGTAAATCAAGTGACAAACTCAACAGAATTACACTTACAACGTATCGAACCGAGATTCAATCTGCACTGTCAATTTTCTTATCCATTTCATCAACCATTTGAATTGAATTCTTAAGTAACTCAAAGGTTGTCTGTTGACACGCAGCGAGGAACTTGAGAAAAAAGGCAAATCGCCAATTTTGGCGAATTTATTGTAATGCTGCAATGTTCTCAGAAATGTGGTGTATAGCTGCTCATCAACGAGAACCGATTCGTTATTCAAAATGTAGACGAAGAAATCGTTCATTTTTGTATCCAAAATATCGAACTGGCTGGCAATTAATTCTTCTGTAATGTTTTCTACAGGTACGTTACCTATAACAAAAAAATATCGTAAGTCATACCAAATTCGAGCTATACAATATGCATAAACTTCGATCAAACTTCAAGTACCTACCTTTAATACATGCTTTAGAATACTGCCTTAAATTTACATCCATTTCTTCAGTGCCAAACGAATAACAACAATCCAATTCCAAACATCGGTGTTTCAATGCCAGATAATTCATCAACAATGAAATCCGATTCACCGTACCATCGACGAGACCTCTAAACACAGTTGTTCTTTGCAAATCCGGCGACGTATTGCTGGCTATTTTAAATCCACTGGCTACGACACTCGATAAGTTTTCACTAAGCGCCGTCAAATCGTTCCTTCCCGTCAGTCGCTCGATCCAAAAGTGACGATATTTCAAGTCATACACCGTCGTTTCGTCGTAAAATTTCAATACACTGTACAACAACAGGTTGTCGACATTGATACCCGTAATATCGAATGTTTTTCGAAACTCGTCTGAAATCGGTAGTTTTCCGAACAATAATTCGCTCAAATTAGTCGAGAGTTTTTCCGCAACTATCTGATCGAGGAGTAGCATCAGGGCAGACTGTTGTTCGACCATATAAAATGTCGAGTCGAATTGTAAGTTTTGAGTGTTGGTGGTGAGATAGAACGGCCTCAATTCTGAGATAATTTCTCTCGAATTTAAAACCTCCGATATGGTATTGAAAACGATTTCTTGTTGGTTGTAACTCAGAGAACGAGATTTCAGATAAACGTCTTCGCAAACTATTTTCAACGTATCTTCGACCGATTTCCCATGTCGACGGTGATGTTGTACGAACAAAAAACACGCACGCATCATGTGTCCAACCGATAAGTGATCGAGTCCTGTAAAATATCGATTTTTGAATGCAATTCTGCGGGGATGGTTTGACGCAGAATGGACTATCGAGTAATCAGTTAGGCACTTACCAATATTCAATTGACGTATGGCGAAATGCATTTGTAAAAATGCACTAATCACAGAATGGGAGATTACTCCGTTATGATGCATCGCAGCCATTAAATCAATCACATTTTGGCCGCTCAAGTCTTCATCTATGGACTGCATCGAAATTTCTACTCCTCTGTTTCGCATAGCTCTGATTGTGAAATAAAAAAAATCCTTAGTCAGTACGAGTTCTCGGTTCAAATTATTGTATTAAAAATACGACTGTACGTAGCAAGATATTATTACGGATTTTATGACATATTTACCTCGAAATATCACCTCGTTGAGGATCCATCGTGAAGAAAAGTCTGAAATCTGGGTGAGGAGTTACGCTTACCAGATTTCCATCCTGGTCTACTCCTTTTTCACCAAGTATCAAAGTTCCACCCGGTTCTAGTAGACCATTTAATCGATCTAAGACAGCCGGACTGCAGAGATTTACATTTTCCACCAGTAACCATCGACCTTCTGTCATACACTGGAAATAAATGTCAAAAATCATTAAAAGCGAATTGCCCGTCGAGTGAAATTAATTTCATTTTTCTTACCTTAATCAATAAGCTGTCAACCCATTCGAATTTTCCACCAGAATTCAGACTTCCAATTTTTTCAACATCGCTTTCTAGCTTTTTAAGTTTTTTCAAAATTTCTTCAATTTCATTTGTGAAATATTCCAACTTCTCGATGTATTTCAAAAGCTTGAATAAAGTTGTTATTCGTTTTTTAAACAATTCTGTTTCGATGGTCAAAGTTGACGATTTTTTTCTGTCTGCTTCCTCTGCAAAAAAAAAATGAGGCGCTCAAGTGGTCTGGTTTTGAAATTGTCATATGAAACTCGTGATTTTCAATTATTATTATTTTTTTTTTTGAATAGAGAACAACTCACCTGTATCACCAATGCTTTTGAAATTTTTCCAGTAATCAAACAAATCAGCAACCTCGTTCCATGAATCATTTCGTAAAATCAACTTTTGTAAAATAATGAAAAACACTTTTTCCACTTGACTGGATATTTCCTCGAAATGTCGATTATAATCCACCTGAAATACAACCACAAAATTAATACAGATGCCTAATTTAATCGATTATTATAAATTTCAAATCACAGAAACACTCACCTGCTCGAATCCACCCAAAATCTCCATCGTATCCATGGCTGAGTTCACTGACAGCACTTCTAGTTTTTTATTACACAACTGGGAAATGACGTGCACCACGCTGGTTTTTCCGCTACCACTGTTCCCAACCTGGAAGGCATTTATTTTAACTTTTCAATTTTTCTAAATTCTTCACTTTTGTTCACTTTTTTCAATTTTTTTTTCAAATTTTTCATCAATTTTATCACTTTTAAAATTTTATTCAAACAATTTTTTTTTCGATTTCTTCAAACTTTGGATTTTGTTTACTTATTTTTCAATTTGTCAATTTTTTTTTTTCGTTTTTTTTCATCTTTGTAAAATTTTTGATTTTTGTTCATTTTTTAATTATTGTTCCAATTTTTTCATTGAAAAACAAAAATTTCCATCAATGTTTCCAATTTATGTTTTCAAACTTTTTCATTTTTTCAACTTTTCTTTTCCTTGACTTTTGTTCATTTCTCAATTTTTCAATTTTATCATTTTTATTTTTTTGTTTATGGTTTTTCAGAAATTATTCAAATTTTTTCCCCTATTTTTTTTAGTTTTTTCATTTTTAATTTTTCCAGTTTATAAAGTGTTCCTTTTTTTGAAATTTTTTTTTCAGTTTTTTCAAACTTTTGATTTTGTTTATTTTTTAATTTCTTTACTAGGTATTGGAACTTTTTGTTTTTTTCACCTCTGCAAAGTTTTTGATTTTTGTACCTTTTTCAATTAAAAAATAGAAATTTTTCCAATTTTTTTTGTTTTTCTGAAAGTCTCCACATTTTTAAATATTTCTTTTCTTTTTTTTTCTAATTGAAAATTTTTAATTTTAATTTTTACTATCGAATAAACTCGATTCCATACGTACCAAGATAACAAACCAATTCATCTCCAAACAAATAGCCAACGACCTCAAAGTATTCATTTGGCTACGCAAGACGAGTTTTGGATTACTACTGTCAATTATCTGAGCGATTTGATCTTCTTTGCTTCTAAGAAGAGTTATATCTCCCAAAGTAACCTCTTTAGGAGTAACACTGAACGGTAAAGTCGTCTTCAAATACGGGAATCGTTCTCCAAAAATACTTTCATAAGTAGACAGAACCTAAAAAAAAAAAAAAAAAATACAAATCGATTTCGAAAAATTAATCAGTACTCGCACGAACACTTCCGACTAGATAGATTATTAGAACACGTACCCGTTGTTTATCTTCGACAGTTCGCATACGGTCGGCATAAATCAGCGAAACATACCGTCCCGGATCGACGCCACCATCATTCGAATACTTCTCCATTACTTCGCACCATCTCATCAAATCTCTCAAATTCATTTCCCACGGAGCTCCTCGTAAACCCCATTTAATTCCGCATTCCTTCGCTAAACACGTGTTGAAGTTCACCATCAGTTGAACAACATCCGACGGTATTCGAGGATGCAGGGATTGTATAATAAATGAAACATCTTCTTCGTCCAAAGTTTCCATATAAACCTGATGAAATAATTTCAAGAATTGTAATTAATATTGAAAAAAAAAAACAATAAAATGTAAAAAGTTGGTATTTTCATTTCACCTGAGTAAATCTATTCAAAAACGAAGCAGGTAGCCCTTTTCTAGCACCTCCTTGACGTAGGGGATTTTGACAAGCGAATAATCTAGTTTTCGTCGAGTTTATGGCGAACGACTTGCCCAGCTCAGGTATGGATAATTTTCCCCTGTGATCGAGTACAGCATTTAAACCTTCCAAGACAGACTGCGAAGCTAGATTCAACTATAGGTACCACGAAACAGTTAGAAATGAAATCGTCAAAATTATATTTATCGCGAAATGAAGTGGGTACCTCATCCAATAGAATCCAATTGCCGTCTTTCAAAGCTTTCAAGAAAGGTCCATCACGCCACGCGAACACTCCACCGTCGGCTCCGTCCACAGGTAAATCAGCTCCGAATAAGTCAGACACGTCGGTTTGTTCCGATAAATTAATTCTCGTCAGTTTATGTCCGGCTGCTTTAGCTAGAGCTTGAACGAGACTAGTTTTGCCAACACCGGGGCTCCCTTCTAGGAGTATAGCTCTGCCGGGTAGCTGTAGTGATCTCAACAATCGTAACAGATTTCCTTTCGTTGTTTTCGCTTGAAAAGTGAAATTAGAATCGATGAAATGTTCATCGACGGATACTTCGCCTAAAACAAGCGAGGAAGTGTTAGACAACTACTTACATTTTTAAAAAAATTAAAATTAACTTGCCTTTTTCGATGTAAAACGGGGGAATGCCAAAATACTTCTCGGGCACTTGATATTTTGGATTCGTCCACGAGTCATTTTCTTTGCATACTACATCCTTCATCTGATTACGTAAAAATTCTAAAGCGTTTTGTTTTTTCGATTTAATCAGTCGCTCTCTTGAAAAAAAAAAAAAAAAAAAAAAACACGTGAAAATTAATTGTGAAAAAGTTTAAACTCGAACGATAATTTTATAACTTACTGATTGCTTGATGATCCAGCGCCTAAACCATCGAGAAAAACAAGATTAGCTCCGTGAATATAGGCTTCTGCCAGACTGAGTTTAGGAATTGAATTTTGTCCCATGAGCATTTCTTCTTCGTTATCGTACGTAACAGTATTGATGAATTTCACCCACAACATTATGTCTCGAATACTGTACAATATTCTGCAATATTTCAAAACACGTAGTCAACATTGTACACAAACTAGGACAAAGAGATCACAGAGGTAAATAAAAATTACTTCTTTTCCACGTCTTGATTCTTAAACCATTCGATGAAATCTAAAATAGCGCGACCAATACCGGTACTGCCGTCTTCTTGGTTACCAAATGATAATCCAGCTTTGATATTATGTTCGATAATTTTGATCAAATCTTGCCTATCGGAACAACTTTCACACCAAATTTCAGTCAGTCGATTCCGTAACGCAGGAGATAACTGAAAAATTGTCGCGATGATTATTTGTATGTAAATCACTGGGTGCCGAATAATGTATAGGTCTCGTACTCACTTCTTTTTTACCATAATCACCGCCAGGGTTCATCGTACTCAAGAATTGGAATTTCGGGTGGGCTGTTATCAATTCGCCTAATTCTGAATTTTCGCTAGTTTTTTCAGTCAAAAGTAACGTTCTTTCGGGTTCTAACACAAGTGAAATAATACAATAGTTGATGAGGCAGTTGGAAGTGACGAATAATTTCATTTTATAACTCACCTAGCAAAGAATTCAATCTTTCCAGCACACTATCATCACCCAGAGATATTTCATCGGCTAAAAACATTTCACCTTTTTTCATAGCTTTAACGAGAGGTCCATCAACCCATTCAAATAATCTGGAATCCTATAACAGAAACATTAAAATGATCGAATAAGAAGTGCCGTTGAAACATTATTTTGACCCCCGCATGAACTATATTAGGTAATAAAGTCAACATACATTTTTTTTACGTTCTCTGACGGGACGCAAACCTCCCAGAAAATCAGAGCTCTCGGAATGCTGATGACAATTGACGGAAAATAGTTTCAACTTGTCCATCGCAGCTTTCAGTTGACAAATCGTAGTTTTACCGCATCCGGTTTCACCAACCATGAGAACTGGTTCTTGGAACTCCAAAGCTTTACCTATAAATTAAAATTATTCCCACTGAGTTTAGCTAAGAGAACTCATCAAAGTGAGGGGAAAAAAGACGTGAGGTATCGAGAGGCATCCGACAGAAGCGAAGCTTTATTTGCAAGATTGCTCTGTACTGTACGTACAGTTTGAAGTGAATTAATCAAATTCCAAAAATAGTGAAAAAAGTTTCCAACAAGGCAATTTATGATTTTGCACTTATGGACAATTTGGCAATTTTCAAAAAATTGATAGTTTTGAAAAATTGTTTTAAAATCGTCTAATTTTTAAAAAATTCAAAATTGTCAAATCCTTCAAAATCGTGAAAATTTTTGAAATTGCCAAATTGTCCGAAATTGTAAACTTTTTTTAAAGTGTCAAATTTTTTAGAATTAACAAAATTGTTAATTTTGTCAAAATTTCAAAATTTCAAAATTCTTTAAAATTGACAATTTTTCCAAAATCGTCATATTGTCCCAAATTGTAAAATTTTTAAACCTGACGGATTTGAAAAAATTGTGAAAATTCTTCAAAATTGAAAAATTGTCGAAATCTTCAAAACCGTGATAATTTTCAGAATTGCCAAATTACCTAGAGTAGTAAAATTTTTTAAAACTGTCAAATTTTTCAGGATTGACGAAATGGTCAAATATGCCAAAACTGTTGATTTTTTCAAAATTTTGAAATTCTTCAAAGTTGACAATTTTCCAAAAATTGTCATATTGTTCCAAACTTGGCAAAATTTTAAAACTGGCTAATTTTAAAAAATCGTGAAAATTCTTCAAAATTGAAAAATTGTCAAATTTTCCAAAATTGCAAAATTGTCCAAAATGGTAAAATTTTTGAAACGGCCAAATTTTCCTGAATTAACAAAATTGTCGGATGTGTCAAAACTATTAATTTTTTCAAAATTTTGAAACTCTTCATCTTCAACATCAACAATTTTTCAAAAAAAAAATTGCTACATATTTTCTTCAAAGTGGCAAGATATTTCAAAATTGTGATTCTTTTTACGATTGTTAAATTTTCTAAAACTGTCAAATTTTCAAAAATTGTTCAATCGTTCAAAAGTGTAAAATTCTCAAAATTGTAAAATTTTCAAAAATTTATAATCATGAAAATTCTTCAAAGTTGTGAAATTTTTCAAAATTGCCAAAAATTTGGAATTTTTCAAAACAGTCAATTCCTTCAATTTCCCCAAAATTGCCCTATTTTCGCAACCCGTGAAATTTTTCAAAATCGTCAAACTTTTCAGAACTGTTCAATTTTCCAAAACTGTCAAATTTTGAAAAATTGCTCAATTGTTTTTCAAAATTGTAAAATTTTTCAAGCTGTGAAATTTTAAAAAATTTATTATAGTAAAAATTTTTCAAAATCGTAAAATTTTTCAAAACTGTCAAAAGTTTCAATTTTCAAACTGTCATTCAGAAGTGACAGATTTTTCAAAACTGATGAATTTTTTTCTAATTGATAAATCATTCAGAATATTGTCGAATTTTATTCGCCCCCTGCTCATTCCGGAAACATCTAGAACCCGCGTAAAAAAGTTTCGCTTCAAAAATTCAACACAACTTACCCACTAGGACAACTAATTTTCTCAAATTCCGAGTCCAAACAATATGTTCAAAGCCGCACTCTTTCGTAGTGGTATATTTTTCTAAAATATGCTTCGTTACGACAGACGTTTCATCAGATACTGTAAAACACACAAACATTATCCAAATGAAATGCATTACTGATTACATATTAAAGAAAAAAGAATAATTATCTTACGCGTGAATAGATGATCGACATTAATTTCTTTACTGAGATGTTTTTTCAACGCTTGGAGAATAATTTCAGATTCTTCGATTTTTCGAACACGTCCAGCCAAAATCAAATAACCTGAAAAGCAAAATCAAATGAAAACATGACTAAAAAATATATTAATTTAATTCATCAACTAACAGCCAACTCGTACCTTCTTCAGCAATATGTTTCTCCCAGTTGTAAGAAAATTTCTCCAAGTCAGGATTTGCTAACCTATACCGCTCGCCCCAACGGAAAAGATCTCTAAGGGTTATAAATCCTTGTTTTCCTGCAAAAGCAGCACTGCTTTTACGATGCGCCTGTACAATTTAATAGTACATAAATAAAATTGTTATTCAACAAAAATATACTTAGTTCAATGGCGAACTTACCTGCAATTCTTTCATCACAGCGACCATTTTTTTCGCGTACTTTTCTGGCAGTTTACATCTCTCCTTCAAGATTTTTTCCAATTCTAAAGAAGGTATTTCTCCAAAGTGCAATTCAATGAAACGATTTCGAAAAGCGCGAGAGAGCATCTGAAAAAATTTATAATCGGTAAATGGATTTTGAAACCGTGACATTTATCGAATTCGCAGCGACCAAACTTACTTTTCGACCGCCGTACATTCCAGGAGGGTTTTGGGTGGCGAAAAGTCTAAATCTCGAATCCGCCGTGACTGTCGTTTGCGTTTCTGGTATATACAGTTCTCTGTTATCGTCTAAAACGCGATTTAGTGCTTCGAGGACATCGGAAGGAGCTAAATTCAATTCGTCTAGGATGATCCAGTATCCGTGTCTCATGGCTTCGACCAATACCCCTGAAATGTTATTCGTTTAGTCTCATTATCGACACATTAGTTGATCCTGAATCGCGTATCGATTTTGCCGATACGAACCTTCTTTAAAGAGTAATTGACCGGAAGAAGAATCGACGGAATAAGCACCGATATATTCTTGCAAATCGGTATGTTCGTGGTTATTGATTCGGAGGCATTTGTTACCCGATGCAGCAGCTAAATACGAGATCAGACTAGTTTTACCGACAGATGTGTCTCCTTGCAGCAGTACAGGATGGTTGCTCAGGGAAACTACGCGAACCAGATCTCTTAAATTACTTTCCACCGTTGGAGTTAGAATGTACTACAAAAATGCGATGTCATAATTAATAAATGAATACATATTTCAACATATTCGAAAAGAAAAAAACATATGAAAACGTACATTAGAAGGAACATTCATTTCCAAGCAACCTTTTAGAACCCAATAACCCTTAAAACACACGCTGTTTCCATGTGGTAACGGTTCAGGAATTTCTTGCTTGAGAATTTCTTGAATGTTTCTCGTTCCGATTATCCTCCTATTTTTGAAATCATTGAATTAATTTTTTTTTTTTTAATTAGAATAATATTTTGCGAAATAATCTTACTCTACGATCATCTTTTCAACCATATCATGGGATTTGGAATCCAACTGTGTGAGAAAGCTCAAACAAAATCCTTCGTATAATGATTTACCAATCTTGCCGCACGGATTGGCAGCGACGATAGCCAAAGCACGACACAACGTACGTAAACTGAAATCGTATCATTCAGTTCAGATTACATCAATTATCATTTCATGCAAAAATAACCGTACTGACCTGTAATGAGGCTTATGCCCAGTACCATCATTCAAGCTGATTGATGCGTCCTTTTTAATTTTCAGATAAAATTTAGCAATAGCAGACAATCTGTCGTTGGTGGACAAGTTACCGAAATAATACGCCACCAAAGTTATCAAATCATTCACACTAGTCAACTCGTCAACGAAGAATTCGGTGAATCTGTTGAGCATTCAGTAATGAGAATCAAATCCAATTATAAAGAAATAGAATATTTTAGAAAAAATATACCGATTGCGAATTCCTGGAGGTAACTGTTTCTTTCCTACGTCCGTAGCTGGATTCATCGCCGCCATCAGTCTGAACTGAGGGTGTCTTTTAATAGGTTCGAATTCGCCTTTTTCGTACAACGATAGAGTTCCTTCTCCTTCCAATAGACCAGATAAACATTGTAGCGTTTCGGCAGATGCTAAATTTATTTCATCCAGCAGAACCCAATAACCTACAAGAAAAAAATTATTTTTCGATAAGAATGCCAGCTAAATGGTGAAATTCAAAGTGTTGCGAATGTTTTACCTTGTCGTAGTGCGCGAATCAGAGCACCCTCGACGAAAGCAAAAGCCAAGGCGCGATTATGCTTAAACTGCATTTCGAGACGTTCTAATTTTTCTTCCAAACTACTCCATTGTGAAAGTTTCACGGCATCGTTTGCACTTTCTAGACGTTCAACAGCGATGCAAATTATGCGCTTCATAACCTTGATTAGTGTAGTCCACTGTTTGTTTTTGTAACAAGTCTGAAAAAAAGAACATCTTTGTGAGTGCCAAAATGGAACGAATAAGATGATAAATTATTTCTCGATTGCTCTTACAGATATTTTATCCAAGAATGACATATTTTTTTCTACGTTGAATCGATCTCTAAACAAAGTTTCGAATTCATTGCGTAAGTTTCCAATAATGAACTTCACATCAACAGGTTTATACCTGGAAAAGGAAAAAAATAATGAAACACGATGCACATGACGTATGTGATTCCATACACAAGAAGACTGCTCAAGAATAATGAATGTTCAATTTACCCTCCAAGTAGATCGGTCGAATCACTCTGTTGATTCATATTCAACACAATAAGCGTGTTTCCAGTATGTTTGGCTAATAACTGTAAAGTCGATGTTTTACCAACACCAGTTTCGCCCACCAAGAGAATCGGTTCATTCAGGGACAGACAGCAAGCTACTTTTTCCATTAAACAGCACGCCGGTTGAGTTTTAGCAAAATACAACTTTTTATTTCTGAAAACAGAAAATACGTAGAAAAATGCTAATCGTTATCTCGATGCAATCAATTGTGAAAATATCACTCACGAATTCGAATCTTTAGGGGTTCCTCTCAGCGTAACTCTTCCAGCGATGAAAGATTCGCTAGTGGGTTCGATGAGAGGATAATAACTTTCACAGTAATTCTTCGCTTCTTGTTCCACAACTCCGAGACGGGCTGTAATCGCCATGGCAAGTTTCAATCTGTCCTCTACAAACACAATTAACACGTCAGAAAAACACATTGTTGATAATCAACTCGTGAAATGACGAAAAAATAAACCTCCGTCAGATATGTTGTAACAGAACACATCGATAGCGTTTCGAATGAGATTTAAAGCAGTTTCTTGAGACGCGACATCAAAACCAGTAGCCGAACGAGCGCACCATTTCAGAAGATCTCTACAATAAACAAAGAGACGAGTATTAGATTAATCCTCAGCTATATTATTTTCTAAAGAGCCTACCTCGTTGAAGTCAGCCGTCCTTTCGACCCGTTTACATCGTTCGTTGCGGAAATCGCTTGACAACCGTCTTTGGTATGATAGCCGACAGAAGACAGTAAAAATACGTCAACCATTCGAGAAGAAATTGTTTCCAAAACAGGAAACTGAAAGCGAAACCGCATTAGATACTGACTGAAGCGAGTACAATTTAAAGAAACAAAATTTCAAAGCTCGTAAAGTAAATCACTTTTTTTGCAATCAACTCGATGAGTTCAGTTTGAGTAAACGGTTCGACATTCAACTGCATCCAGTGTCTACGCAATAACTCAGTAGTTGAAGAATTCTGTTGGAAATATCCACTTATACTGCTGATGAATCGTTGAGTGAAAAACATTTGAAATCCAGGGGCAGGTGCGATATTATCTCGATATCCAGGAACACTTAGTGCATTTCTTTCTATTAGCGAAACTAGCAGAGTTATCACGTCGCTCGAGGCTGTATCAATATCTTCGAATAAAATCCAATCGCCACCAAGAACAGCCTGCGGATTATCGCAACAAAAACATTAAAGAGCAAATGCATAGATATTACAAAAAATATAAACGTACTTTCGTCAGCACTCCGGGCTGCCAAATGAACTCGCCAGGAACGTCAGTACATTTATAAGATCCTAACAATAGCTTAGAGTCCATTTCTTCTCCGAGCTGTACTTGATACAATCGATTAGTTGCTGTGTGACCTGGAAGAAGCGAACGAATTGACGTACTTTTTGAAGTATTCAAAATTTCTTTAAATAAGAACAAGTAATCTGTTACCTGTAACTAGAGCTAAATGTTGAACTAGAGCAGTTTTACCACAACCCACTGGTCCACATAAACAGACTGGTTTTCCATTAGCTACAGCAAGAGCTAACCCTCGTAAGTTATTGAGAGCTGAATTTACCAACACCAAACTGGACTCCTGAAAGCGAAATCAATCATGAATCATGCGAAAGGAACAAGCTAACATTTACCAAACAGGAAAATAATTACTTTATCCGGTTTCCCTACTACAGGTAACTTGATACCTCCAATATCAACGAAGTCGAAAATGCTCTGAGTAATGGCAAGCAGCTTAGAGGAATGCTTCTCAGTTTTAACTAATCATAGAATAAAATCAATTAAAATTTAAGCAAATTATTAATAAAGAATAAATGAAGTTTGAGAGAAAACTTTACGTGTTTCGAAAAAGGAACAAGGTCGGGAAAACATTTTCACAATTTCTTTGTTAAAATATGGCAAACTTGTTAACAAGATATCTTCATTTGATTGAAAGAAGTTTGAAAGAAGACGTTTCTGCTTCAACTCGCACATATGAGTGACTATGGCTATGCATTGACAAAATAACCTGAAAATGGTTTAATATAAAACGGTTAAATCTAAAACACACTTACACCAATATCTCCGTCAAGTCAATTACCATTTAGAATAGCTGTCATCAGTTATCCTGAACTGGCTGATAAACTGCGACCAATCCCATGATCGGCGAAAATGCGAGGAACGTATTTGCAAAAAAATCAACACAGATTCTAATATTCTATCTACTTCAGCGGAATTGAGGATTTTACTGCGTTTCGGCGATGAAGGTGTAGTTTCGTCTATCAATTTCCAAGGTGCTTCATTTTTACTGAAATACTCCAACGAGAATCTGAAAAAGTAATGAAATTAGAAGTTCCATGCCATAGAAATACTTACTAAATAATGAAATAAATAACATACTTCAGTATATCGGGATAGTCTTTGCTTAAATTAGCTAATTCGACGCAAAGATTCCGGTGATTCTTGTTTATATCCATATTTTTCTATCTAAAACACACACACGAACCTGTGAAAATGAAAATTTGACGAGTCTATCGGTTGTTTATTTGAATAAATTAATATCGAACAATCACGTAAAACATTTGTGAGAATAAATTTTATATAATAATACTTACTCAACCTCTAGTAAATTGCGATCAGTTATTTTTGATCACCCAAGATGAAACTTCGATGGTCGAGTTGGGAAATATTCATTCATTCTAAGCACTCTAAAAATCTCTTGAATCAATCTCACAATTCCGTCTTATGTTTGAACTTGAAAGAAAATAATACTTCAATTTTAATAACCGCTACATTAATAAAATAAAAACTATTCGTAAGTTTATCACAGTAATTCAATGAAAATAAAATAAACCACGCGACTGCGAACCGCGAGGAACACTTTGAATTTCGAGCTGCGAATTTCACGTGGTGATAACGTTAGGCCGGGGCTACACGAGCAGTTGTTTAGGAATAACCGCTCATGATGAATACTTTGAAGACCACTGAAAACTTCGAAGTAGTCATTATTTTTAAATTTTAATAAACCAAAACAAACTTGAAAAAGTTCATTTTTTTCAGATCTGGTGTTATTATTGCATTGAAGGTACGATATTCAAAAACTAAATGTCAATTACTATCAAGCTGTTTTCAATTATTTTTTTTACAATCACCACATCTCCAGCCGATAGACGAAAATAATTCAATCAAACAGCAACAAGTACATCGAAATCGATAGGTGAAGTGGCAGTGGAAGCACAAATTTTCTTCTAAAAAAATTGCAGTTTAATTATTGCAAGCAAAACTCTGTTCTAGTTCTGTGGCTACGAATAGTCATCAAATTTTCTTTTCCACCATCAACTTGTTTAGTGAATTATAAAGCAGACCAATGCCAACGCTTTGCAGCTTTACATAAATGATTGTTGACAAAAAACCACCGTGTTTTGTATGTAGTTAAAAATGCCTGCGAATTGTACGACTACGCAATTTCTTCAACATATGGGAGACACCGCGCCGTTCGCATTTCATCCATTTCAAGGCGACGAACATTTATTTCTGTCAATTTATTACCCATTCATTTTCAAAATAATTATCATTTCAACGTGAAAATTTTCCAGTACTCATTTCTTTTTAACGAGACAATATTCACGATGTAAATTTCTCCAACGTAAAATTTTCGAAGCTAAAAATGAAGTAAAACCGTAAGTCGGGGCGAAGATGGACGGATTTGACGGTTTTTTGTGAATAACTTTTTTTCTAATTAGGTTACAAGGCTGGGGTTTGTTCCATTGGAAAGAGCTATCCTTTGGCTTCACAAATCATATTTAAAAAATTTTTTTTGATGACTGCGAATATTTTATTTTATTTTTTTTAAACTGTCCCGCTTCACCCTGCAGGGTGGGGCGAAGGTGGACACCTTTTATTTTCTGGACTAGAATCATGTTAGCAACCCTTCAAGTGACTCAAGAAGTTAATCCGGACCATAATTATCAAAAAATATTATCAAAAGAACACATTTGATGAAAAACTTGAATTTTATAAGTAAACATAATGATCAACTTCGGACATGTTATAGGTGGGGGTGAAGTTGGACAATATGGGGAAGTTTCATTTAAATTGTAAGGTGTAATTTGTTCAATCTTCGGAAATATGACTTTCAACTATTAAAAACGG
>FIZT01019719.1:0-29086 GCA_900065295.1 Paracoccus marginatus | reverse complement strand
GGGGGGGGGGGGGGGGGGGGGGTATCGAACTGTTACCCTAATATGTTCAATGAGGGTGGTGTTAGATCACTTCTTCACTTCTAGTCCCCTTTGAGTCAATAATATCTATTTCGATTGCATAATCATCAAATTTTCACGACCAGAAAAGATAAGAAAGAGGTAAATTAGAAAATTTTAGAAAAATTAATATAATTTTTGCTATAATTTCTATTGAAATTTTAGGATTTATTGTTTGAGCTCATCATATATTTACTATTGGTTTAGATATTGATACTCAATTATATTTTATATCAGCAACAATAATTATTGCTATTCCTACAAGAATTAAAATTTTTAGTTGAATAATAACTTTAAATGGAAAAAAAATTTTAAATCTGCACGTGCTAATTTTTTTTTTTTCATATTTCAGTATTCGAAGAACCGGAAGATCCAACGAACAGAAGCTTCTTCTCTGAAATAATATCTAGCGTATCGGACGTGAAGATTTCAAATTCTGGACGCTACATGATTTCACGTGATTACCTCTCAGTGAAGGTATGGGACCTTCATATGGAAACCAGACCTATAGAAGTATACCCGGCGCACGAGTACCTTCGTTCAAAGTTGTGTTCATTATACGAAAACGATTGTATATTCGATAAATTCGAATGCTGTTGGTCTGGGAACGATCAAGCCATAATGACCGGCTCGTATAATAATTTTTTCCGCATATTCGATAGAAATAGTAAACGCGACGTTACGTTGGAGGCTACGAAAGAAATAGCTAAACCGAAAACTATATTAAAACCTAGAAAAGTGTGTACTGGTTCGAAAAGAAGAAAAGACGAAATCAGCGTCGATTGTTTGGATTTCAATAAGAAAATTTTACATACCGCTTGGCATCCGCAAGAGAATATAATAGCCGTCGCCGCCACTAATAATTTATATCTATTTCAAGACAAATTTTAGCCATTATTTTATTCATACTTCGTATCTTTCGGTAAGTTTGGCTTTTGTTTTTGTTGAAAAAATTTACATACTGGGTTATTAACGTTTGTACGCGAATCTTTGCAGAGGTATGTTTTTGAAAATAGTCTACAGAACGATACACATTACGGTATAACACAACTACTGATTGTGGAAAATCAACTCTGTAAACAATGTTCCATTACGACGTGTACTAGTCATCGGTCGATTTGATAGAAAAAAGCGAAGAGATGTGTGCTCCGCGTGTTCCTTTTTTCCTTCTGTACAACTCGGTGGTGGTGATATCTGCTGTTCCTCGAAGAAGGTTTTCACTTCTCCAAGTATAGCAGTATTTCTATCGTGAGCTTCTCAGTATTTGTAACTCGATCAAGACGCACGTAAAGTGGATAAATTTTTTTCTAAGAAATCGAACAAAATGTTGGGGAAAAAATGAAAAAAAAAAAATTTTTAATAGGATTTAAAAAGTTGAAACGAATATTGTAGATTAACTATTTATTTATTGCTTAATTTATTTATTTTCTTTTTTTTTAAATATTTGTTTCTGTGAAATAATGTAACTAGAGCAGGTTTTTTCATTGAAAAAAACACGTCTTCCGTTACCAGTATTCGCATTGCGTGCCATCGATGCCATTTTAACGTATGTTTTGCGATATACTTTTCTCTAATTTTTTATCTGTCCGATTTTTATCTCATTGCGGCTTTTTACAAAAAAGTTTTTGCAACTCTGGTACCTTTATTTTTGATTTGAATAAAAAAATCGATCGCCTCGATTTTTGGAAATTGTGAAAATTTTCTGACTGAAGTGGTTATGTTATGTGATATTTGTACTTGAATTTTTGTTTCGTCTATACATATTTTGTTTTCTACGCCAAACCTTATACTCGCTTTGTAATCGCCATCAAATATTCGAAATTACGAAATTACGAAATTAACTCAAATATGACTTCTCCCCTCCCCCCCCTCCAACGGTGTATCGTTTTTATTTACCCATTTTGGAGAATTTGAAATCTTCACTATTCGTATTTCGTCGATGAAACATTATATTTTTTAACAACGACCAGCTAGGAAAATGATGAAAATAAATGTGATATTTCATTTCGCATATTGCTTAATTTATCATGTCGGTAATTTTGACGTGCAAAAAAACAATAACGAATTGTTTTAGAAACATTTTATGGAAATTTACTTAATCTTGTGTTAGATTTGCGCTAGAATGCGTACCTATTTTTTTAATACTTTCGTAAGGAATGATAGATATGTATTGCTTAAGCAGAAAAATTGAATTTACGGGCTTCCTCGCGCAATTACTATGTTCAATGTTCCTGGAATTATTATGTGTAAAAGGAAAGACGAGAAGGGTGTTACTCATTCGATTTGCTCAAGACGAGCATTTTTTCGAATGAGTGAATCGAAGTGCCTTACGGGTGTGTTTTGTATGTACATTGCCTTTAAAATTTTACGTGTGTTATCGAAATAGGTAGCGCTCTGTTGCGGGTTTTAAACAGAGTGAATAAAATAATTTGAAAATGGAAACGACGTTCTTTGTAGTGTAGTGCGCGGTACACGGCGAGTAACATCGATTGGTAGGACTAGAATATTTTTTCGAAATGTAACGTTGTACATAGTGCTATTTTATCGGACAAAATGTTACCAGTTTATTGACGAACATTTACGGTTAAATTCAAGTAGTTCGTATTTTTTTTCTGTTCCTAAAAACGTAAAAGAAGTTTGAAAATTCGAATTATGGTCGTTCGACCAGAATGAGCATGGTGATGATGATGATGATGATGATGATGATGAAGATGACGACGGATGAGGCAATTTCTATGAAATTTTGACCGTACGTGCGCGTTTTAGTGTTTTATACGTAATGTAAATCTTTTTGTACAATTTTTACTTCGCTGTAAATTTTGCACAACAGTATTTACCAACTAAAATTACCAGAATGTAACTAAAGTCTTCAGTTTTACTTTTTCTCGCAAAAATTTTATTGTGCGTCGGTGCGTTGATGATTTTTTAACCGCACTTTGTCGGGGTAAAATGGAAGAGCTAAAGCATTTATTTTTTAAAACGAACGGCCCAGTATTTTTTTCCTACATTTTCCCTCCCCACAACGTTATTGTATAATTATTTATTTTTTGTTTTTGGAAATCATCGATACGCGCACTCGTAACTACATTGTAAATAATTCGATTTTAAGGTAATAGTTAATATTTTTGAAGTGATAAGATTTTTGTAAAATTTTCAAATCAAAATTGTGTTTTAAAAAGCCTATTTATTCATGTACTCAAATTAATATGTAATAAAGACCGAATTGTTTACATGGTGTTACTTATTGTACTCGTACGTAATTTGAGCTTTTATTTTTGATTGATAAATCTGGAATAATAATTTGTCACCTTACACTTTCCTGTGCCAATAAATTGCTGCGGGTTGACTCGCATATTTTCAGAGAACATTGGCTTTAAAATGAATCAAATAAACGTCCACATACGCGTGTTATTTCAACTCAAGATTAAAATGAATTGATTATGGTGTACGTTTTAATGTACATGTATCTACCTCATTGAAGTTGAAGGCACCTACCTACTACAATGAAATGAAAATACGCCCTACCAACGACCTACGTCAACTTCATTGCGTTGCTTGCACTTTGTTTCTTGGAACAAAATTTAAAAAAAAAAAAACATGCTCCTACCTGTCGTTAAGTGTGAACAACCCTTATTAAATAATCCAAACATGTGATTCGTCGGCAAGTACTTGCGTCTTGCTTATTGATTTTTTCAAAGTGAGTAATCATTAATCAATACGAGCTTTCAGATATTTCAATAGTAATGCTTTTTCTTTCAGTTTTTACCCTTTTTTACTGCTATCAAGTGATAGGCACGTGTAAAAAATAATAATGCGGACGACTTGAAGACAATTGGCGATAAATTTGCGAGGAATAGAAAATGGTACGTAATTTACTCCATTATTTTATACATTTGTTATTCACTTCCGGTAACTTAGATTCAACTATTACAGGGGTTGCTGGCAGTGCTCAGACGGTTCAGATCGTCTTCAAGTAAAGAACTGAGGATTCTACTTCTTGGTCTAGACAACGCTGGTAAAACTACCTTATTGAAGAAATTAGCCTCCGAAGATATTAGTCATATAACGCCTACTCAAGGATTCAATATTAAATCAGTGCAGACCGAAGGATTCAAATTAAACGTATGGGATATCGGCGGGCAACGTAAATTACGACCGTACTGGAGAAACTATTTTGAAAATACCGATTTTTTGGCAAGTGCATTTTGCTCGTTTATTACGTATTGTACCAAAGTGCGTATAATCACTATTTCAAAGTTGACTTTTTTATTGAAAAATATTCGATTTTCAGATCTACGTTGTCGACAGCTCCGATAGAAAAAGATTACAAGAAACTGGATACGAATTAAACGAGCTTTTATCGGACGAAAAATTAAACGGCGTACCAGTGTTGGTATACGCGAATAAGCAAGACTTGATGCACGCTGCTTCGGCTGCCGAAATAGCTCATTCGTTGAATTTACATTTGATTAAAGACAGACCGTGGCAGATTCAAGCCTGTTCTGCTGTATTAGCCGAAGGAATAAAAGTTGGTTGCGTTTGTATGGTGTAGTGGTGTAGTGTACATTTAATTTCAATTTGCAGTTTTTAATTTTATACATGGTTTTATTCAGGAGGGAATGGAATGGATTAGTCAAAATATCAAGAAGAAATGATCCGTGAACCAGAGAGTTCTATGCGTCTGTAATTCGTACTACGTACTGCAACTGCACTTTATAGCACAATTCCCCAGTTCTTGCGGTAGGTAGTAGTCATTTTGTCGTACCAATACCAATACACCAACGCAACCTAAGTGCCTTTCTCTTCCGAGTGCTATATCTACAAAATTATGAACTTGACTGATAATTTTGTGATGAACATCACGATTGCGCAGTTTTGAATAAACGAAACAATGTACAAAAAAAGGTTTATTTTAAAAGCATAATTTTCATTACCTATGGTGATGTAACTTTTTGAAAGATCAAGTTTTTTATTTACATTATTTTCTCAAAAATTCACGTCTGGTAGGTAAAGATAATATCAATTCAAACTTAAATCATCTGTTGATTACAGGATACGAAAGTTAAAAATGTCTGAAAGTTTGAAAGTGATCTGTTATTGGAAATACGTAGGTACACGTAAATTATTTTTGATAAAATTAAAATTACCGGTAATCATCTTACGGTAAGAAACACCTAGATACTTATGATATGTACATTGTTTTTCGTTAATTTATTTTCACACTTTAAACAAAATAAAATTTTTTATAAACTTTATATAGGAACAACTGCATTTGAGAAACATATCACATTAATTTAAATACAACAATCTGTTTTTTATTGTTAAGTTTGTATTTCATTCGATGCTGTGATTTTCGAATCCGTCCTATAAAACTGTTTCAAATGCTGCTCATTGTATTAATTTCATAAAGTAATTGAAAGTAGAGCAGTTTTAAAACAGTTTTAATTTTCGTGTGTTGCAAGATATAAGTATTTTTACGAAGAATAAATTTTTGTACTTTCTGAATAAATACCGCGGTACAAAAGGATGAACTGAATGAATAAAGAATTCATCATTTTGTACGGGTGGTTATTATGTTTAAGTCACTTCAATAATAAAATACGTACAAATAATTATGCTTAAAATTATTTGGTAAGTTCTTAGTTCTTGGAAAGAATATTACAATTCGTCGCCGTGCATGTTGCTTTCTGTTGTAAATGCGTGGTCGGCTGCGTAAAATTTATGACAGTCGGCTGGGTAGTGAGTCTGTAGACGATTTGAAAAATTAGACATTTTTGAAAATAACAACCATCTATCAGCTTTAGTTATCGCCATGATTAAAAAACTTGAAAACTTTTTTAAGAACCCAAACTTACTTCACAAACTATATCTTCAGTAACAGCGTTATATAATTTCCAGAATGGCGTTCCGGTTCTACCTGATAAATACCACGCAGCGGATAAACTGTAATAAAAGTTCGAGGTTAGCAGAATTTGATGTACGGGGTGTAACTTTTTTTTTCAATTGTTTTCAATTTACCTAGACAGTTTCATAACTCCTGGCTTGATTCCTATTTGGGTTGGTGAACTATTATCTTTTTTATTCAAATAGCATAATAATTGTCTATCACAATGAGGATTCAAGATGGTAAATTTGTATGCTCGCCATACTCTGAGAACTGGTTCGATGAATTCTCCATTCAAGACGTCTGCTAATCTATCACTTATATCTTTTGAACTCAGTTGAGTCATACTGATTAAATTTTTGCCTTCGCCTATTTTGAATACTTCCTGCAAAAAATTACAAATTTTCCAATATGAGTAAACTACGTTCTGAAGTAGGTAATAGAGGAACATTAGTTGGAGTGAAGAATAAATTAGCAAAGTGGTTGGTTACTTACTTGTAAATATATGACTGCTGGTCTGATGTATTTTCCTGAATTAATTTTCAACCCAAAGTGTTTTTTAGTTATGGCATCAATAATAGATATTGCTGAGTCCGCTGGTTTAGCCGGATCGAAATATACTGACTTAGAGTAACCTTGAGCTTTTAGGAAACTATTTCCGAAATATTTTATGTTGGCGATGTATCTGTAAAGTAATATTAATGAAGATTTAAGATTAAAATTGAACATGCTTGAAGCCTGGTGGAATAAATTGATTACTTCATAATAATCATTTTTCCTATTTTCCACGTACGTTTTCAAAATCGTCTTCACTTCACGCGAGAAAATAAAAGTGCGAATATTGGCAATACTGTAGTCATTTGAAATTTTGACAAAACAACAACAAAAAAAACTGATGTGATACTTATCAAATTTTGAAAAATTTGTCAGATTTACTTTATTAGGTACCTTTTTGTTTCCTTAATTCACTCATTAAGAACTATATAGGTACTTAATCGTGCTGTAGTGAAAATCAAAGTGTGTCATCGTATAGGTACCTAATTCGCTTTTATAATTATAGTTTGAATCTAATGAAGCTAAGAATACCTATAATTGAAGTAGACCTCATAATTTGTGGTAAAGCAACGAGCACCATCTCTGGTGACTTGAATTTCAAATAGAAATACGCATTGTGGCAGAAATCTGAATGTATTTAACACTGACGTGGGAGTCAAGTCGATACTCAGAAAGTGACCTCAATTCTGATAACGGGTAAATGTTATTTTTTTTTTTTACTTTTTATGATAACCACATGCGGTTATTTGCTTATTTCACCGGTTGAAATTTGCGAACAACTTTTAAGGTTCCTCTACCTTTACGAGTTTTGCGTACGCGCATCATCGCGCTGATATCGGTACCTGTTTGCGTTATTGAAATTCAAATTTAAATGACAAAATTCTGAGGAAAAAAAATGATGAATATTGTAGTCGAAAGAATTCAAAGTAAAGATTAGACAATAGACGCCTACTGACGTTTAAAATTTATTTGAGTATTTAATTATGGAAGTACCTAGGTACTCGATGAATTAATCTGTTCATTTCTCGAGTACCTATTCCGGCTGTCGAGTATTATAAAGATTTGTGTGAAATCACCACGGACGTAATACACTAATCTGGACTCTTCACTGAGGGTAAAACAAGCGTGCCGAGACGCGGGGCTGAGAGGAGCATAAGCGCAATGCAAAAATACCTCCCTGGGCGGGGCTATAGCAGAACGAGATTTCAACGCAGTTAAATGCAATTTACCTCCCTGGGCGGCTCTCCCTTGCGTCGCGTCTCGGCACGCTTCGTCGTCCTCATACTACGTTTAGTGAAGAGTCCAGATTAGTGTATTACGTCCGTGGAAATCACCTAAATCCTTCAAATCTTTAAAAAAAAATTATGACGTAGGCCATACGATTATTTTTTATTTTTTTTTTTCAGCTACTTACCTAGCTTGAGTAGAAGGATCGGACAAGTGCCTAATCCATTCGCCGACGAAACTAGACAAACTCTTGATCCATTTCCGTCTAAATGAAGCATTTTCCATCGACTCGAATATCCTATCGATTTGGAAATACCCATCTTTATCGACAAACAGTTGGAATATAGCTTCTAGACCGCTCTTCTTCCATACAGCTTCTCCGAATTCCGATTGTTTGAAATGTTCCCAGTATTCGTAGATAATATGCATAAACGGTGGCGTATACGATCCTTTTTGGTATCTGTTATGTTCGGATTGATCTTCCAATTCGTTATCAGCGAAATGCACATGCCCGCTAGGCGCGTTACCGGTCAACATAGGTAACAAGTTCATTAACCCTTCTAATCCGCCACCTTCGGAGCTTTCGGAATTTTTATCGCTCATCGAAGAAATCAAATTAGAGGCTAGGCCTAAAATCGACCCCCAATCAGGGCTGCTTTGCTGACCGGGTATTTCGTTTTTACTTTCAGCCATCGAAGAGAAAACTTCGGCTACTTGGCCTAGGATTTTCGGATCGAATCCGTTGGGACTTTTTTCCAACATACCGGCGATACCGCTGAGTATGTCGCTGGCTACGTTTTTACCGCCGGGCACATTCATACCTGATAACAAATCGCCGATGGCTTGACCGCCTTTCATCGACTGAAAAATACCACTTAGAGCGGCCATCGCGGCGTTTTTACTCATGTCTGGATTTTTCTCCATTAAATTTCCCAGCATATCTTGGGCTGCGTCCAAGAATACGTTATTCTCCGCTTCTTCATTTTGGACGCTGTTCTGGCCATGTGATTGCGATGCATGACTCGGTTGTTGGCACGAGTATCGGATCGGTGATACGAACAAAAACAAGACGAATAATTTTGTCGATTTGTACATTTTTATAAAAATTGAATTACCTAAAAAAAAATTGATAAGACGGTAAACTAATATCACAATTTAACGATAACCTATTTTACACTAGGTACTCTTGTCACATCGTGGTTATTACCGCGCGATAAATATGTATATTTTTTTGAAAAGAGACGCGTAAAAAAAGGCAAAATTTTTCACAAATCGCGATCGAAAAAAAGTGTAAATAGAACACGACGGAACTTGTGGAACGCTGATGAAAACATTATGATAGGGTTCAAGGCGTACTGATGGAAGTTTAGAGAGACAAACTGGTTTCAAGCCGTTTAGTACTGGAGCATCATCAAGCCGTTAGGAACCAGTTACTTCGTAGAAGAGGTAAGAGTGAGGAAATGACGTGTACTCTGGGTCAGTATCCACGAAACCATGTTCTCAATCTACGGAATACGATTTCTAGGATGTGTGTCGATTTTATTTTGCAATTGTTTTTTCTGTTGCCAATTTGTTGCTACAGATGTTATTTTTTCTTCTTTTACGAAAAATGTTTTGTGGTTTAAATAAAAGATCACAAATAATGATGAAATATTATGGCAATAGTATTTAGGTATCTGCATAAATAATTTGGAATCGATTCAAAATTTTTGATTGATTTTTTATTTCGGTAGGCACATTGAGCATGGAATTTCTTTCAAAGCAATCTGGGCATAGGTACAATTTTTTTTGATTCTTATTTGATCATAATATCGAGACCTGATTTCCTGAAAGAGGAGAATGAAAACAAGCCTCGAGCTTTTCAATTTTCAATCTTTCGAAACGCACTTTTTAATTTCTTTTTTTTTGCCGTTTCACTTCTCGGGACCGGAGGATCATTTCCGTTGAAATACCTACAAATTTAACGAAAAATGATCCCATCCGTTTAAAAAAGTGGTTCTCGATTTAACCTTGAAATAGATGAAAATTTTACGCGACATTGACGACATTGTTCAGTTTAATAATCACTGCACTACTAAACTATTTCTAGGTCAATGCGTGTACTGAAATTACGTTTACGTACTAGTAAATACTTCCAGCACAAGAATTATTTTTATCTAAGGAAGAGTTTTGTAGAAAAAAAAAATAACTTTCCATTACTTCCGTAGTTGGAATTTTTCGAACCATTGGCTACTACCTGTGATTTTGATTCTTATAACTAACTAAAGATAGACTTGGAATTCCAGTAGATAAACTATCTCGTAACGGGATCGTACTTAATTTAAAAACTGGTTTCAAAAAACATAAAGGAGTAGCCATCGAAGAGGTACAAATTGCGTGGAATTTGAAATTAAAACCAGCGGGGTTGATTCGGTGATCCACAATTCACATCAACTCAAGATTATACGATAAGGTACCTATACTTTAAGGACAATTGGAAAATTATGTTTCTTACCTGTTGATCTGCTATATTAGTCTGTTATTGCTTCATTTTCAGTTACGGAAATGTTCGCTTAGAGCCATATACCTACCTAACACACGTCAGGTTTCAGTGCGACGAAAAAATTATCTATGTTGATAACAAAGTACACCAGTAAGCTTCAGGTACGTAACTTTTTCGAACGCTTTTTAGTCGACAAATATTCGACTGAATTGCCAATACCACTTCAACACATCATGTCGAACGTTGATAGGTAGTTAGGTACTTTCCGTCTTCACTGATAAATGGAAACAAGCGAAAAAATAAAATAAATTCAATGAGTAGCTTTGGTGATAAAAAATAGAATCTTTGCCAAGAATCCCTATGAAAGAATTTTTTTTTCAAATTTCAACCCATCATACCTACCTATTCCTTTATAGATAGTGACTTTGAAAGTTGAAAGTTATTGACCATAGATAGGTTGCTAATTTTTTGCTCGATGTCCATATCACATAATGTATGATTTAATAATTTGGGGAGCGTATTGCGTGTACAATATTCTTTCACATAAGAATGCCGTTGAAGTTCGTGTTATTGACGATGAAGAGGCGAGTTCAACGACACGACCTCCGTCGTACCGCCGGTCACAAAAATCTCTTTAGACTGGATACCAACCAAAAGAATACGCTAATCAGATTATAGAGTTGAACCGGTCCTTGAGGTCCGCGGTGATATCACACACTACTTATAATTGACACTTCACATTTTTTTTTCTTTTCATTTTCGATTATATACACTTGTACGCGATATCTATGTAGGTACTCCCAATTCAAAAAAAAAAACAAAAACACTTGTTCATAATGTTTTGAATTGTCTCCACATACCTACATGGTTTGAGATAATATACGATGTAAAAATTTATGAAAAAATATAACGGTTGGTATAAACTAATTGCATTTTTTGTTTCAGGTAAAAAAATAATACGCGGAAGGTTGAAAGATACTCGATAGTTACAATCAATTTGTAACGCACATTGCTTTTGAGTCGTCTTAACCTTTACGTGTTAAAATCTACAACATGCGTGAAGTTTGTTGAACCATAATCAAAGTTTAGATTTAGGTATAAAGTTTGATTTCAAGAATGAGCAGTCGTCAAATAATCGCCATATTACTCTTGGGTAGGTAGGTATCGTACATATACCAGTATAAAATGACGAATACTTTTATCTAAAGCTATGACAATGCAAAACTGTCGCTGGAAAATATTCACCAGCTGTTGCGAGGCTATTCGGCAGACGTTATTCGAATAATTATGCGAAAAAACCTACGTAGGTATACCTACGGTATAACTATGAGATCTGTTGTCTGCGAATGAAAAATGCAGCTGTACAGGTGTTACCGTCTAATCTTCTGCATCAAGGTCTCTTCCTCATGCTCTATTTTTCTTTCGTATTGATTTGAAAAAGAAAAGCGATGAAAAGCGATTTTGTGACGGTTCAAAAATACCTATCGCGAAATTTTAACAATTCTTCATTTAATTAGGACAAAGAATGACGATTGTTTTAAATGTGTTAGGTACATATTGAATTGTATGAATTCGCTCATGTTCTTTTGGTATCGTTCCAGTTGGTTTATTATATTATTTAAATGATAGTTCGAATTTTAACAGCCACGCACTGTCGAAACCAGTGAACTCAATAAATTATTTTTGAAGTGGTTGGGTATGCGGATACGCGCCTAATTATTACGCTAAACTTTTTAATTTTTTAATTTTCATACGTATACTTAAGCAGGTACTACCAAGTGCCAAGTGCAGTTTGGTATCGAACAAACGTCTAGGTATATCTACCTACTTTCATACATTCCGAGTAATTTTGAAGCACAGAAAAGTTTGGTATACGTGTGTGACAGAGTGGATTTATCGACTTTAAATTACAATGATTAATTACTTTTCGTAATGTTGTTGAATAGTACTGATAGTATAGAGTACTATACATATCTTCTAAATTTTGTTCTGTAGGTAAATTATATTCTGCCAGTGCCAGGAGGCCTATAAATTTTTTTAAATGAGTAGTTCGCAGTATGTACGAAAGCGATGCTAAAATTAGATTAGTACTTTGTACACGGTCTTGTTTGAAGAAGAACTTTTTAAAACCATTTGGATTTGAATTAGTACCAATTACTACCTAATATAAGTGAATCATTATAGGTAGGTATAGATAGGCACCTTACTAGATAGATAGTAAATGTTCTCAGCTTTGATTCTCACGTCTCATCACTTATGTGTTCTCTGTAATCCTCTTTCGACTTTCTTCTACATCTTACTGGGTATACTTATTTATAACTTAATATCTACTCAATGAAATGCTATCATTCTGTAGACTGTAAGCTGTAAAATGTATTTTCAGATACCTATGATCCTGGTGGTAAATGGTAATGCAACCCATTCTGCCCATTCGCAACAAGTTGCTATCAATGCTCTCTCTCGTTAACTCACAAAAACACGTCAAATCCCGTTCGTGAAAAATAATGTTATCAAATTTATCAATTAATCGAAGCAAATTTTAATAACAGTGAATTAGTAAACAGTAATCATGAAAAATGAATTGAAAATGTTGAGAAAATTCTACTATGAACATTTCTATCGTAAGTATTGAACTTTTCATCCTTACGTATTTCAGAACACAGCAGTGATGAAGCGTTAACATAACAAAAATAAAACAACTTATCAAATAATAACTTAACAATTATCCTTTGTACTCGAAACAGCTTCCTACATTTTCACCTTTATATTTCTTGAAATTTGTAACAACTGAGTGTTCGTTCCAGGCAAATTCTTTGATGCAACCGTTGAAATTTGATGCGAATATTCCATTGGTTTCATTCAGCACATATCTGTTATCTGGAAAACCACCTGTAATCAACATCATAGGTACATTACCGAGTAAGTGTAAGACATCATTTAATTTGATCATTTTTGCCGTCGCTTAAATACTTACCTAGGTAAAATAATCCATCGCTATTGAGAAAGTATTTCAAAGTTTGGTTGGTCAGGTGGACATCTTCGTTATCAATTGACGATAGAATTTCGGTATCGTTGAATTTGAAGAGTAACGTGTGCCAAATACCATTATTAACGGTGATATTGGAAGTCAACACATATTGATTTATTGTTCCATCCATTGACCATACTATTTTCAAGTTTCCATTTTCAATTCCAATACCGAAAAAGTTTTGATCCTGAGAATGAAGCGGTTGCGAGCGATAACGACGTAGAAGTAAAAAACTTTTGAAGTTGAATTTGCTTACGCTTACTTTCATATTCCAGAGCAACATGCCATTTTCTTGAGTTGTTGAGAATTTAATGTGAATAAGATCGGCCGAAGTTCTATTACCAGAGGAATGCCTTTTCTTAGACGGTCGTTTGTCCACAATGATGTAACTGTCGTCTTTTAAGAAAGGAGTTAAGGATGGCATTTCTAGAAACAAGCAATGCCAATGTATTATCGTCGTTGATGTTTAGTAAAGACGCAAAAATTGACGAATTGACGCACCTTTATCACAAAATGGACCTATCCATCCCAGAGGGCAGTGACAGGCTAGACCTTTGCTACCTTCAACACATCTTCCATTATTTTTGCAAGGTACTTTGGCGCAGGATACTTGAAGCTGGCAGCGTTCGCCGTTGTATTCCTACATCAAGAAATTGTATTTCATCGCTAGGAAGCTGATACCGTCCTTTTATCGTCATATTTTTACTCACTTCGGGACACATGCAGTGCGCTTTTAATGTTGTATTTAGCCAACAAGTACCTCCATTAGAACACACATCAGCACCGCAAGCTGTGCCATCACAATCGGCTATATTTCTGCCACGAATAATGGTGTGTTCGTTCAAAACAATATGTTTATAGTTGATGAAGAATTGCCGAACACAACCTGAAAATGAAGTCGGTAAATCTGACACTACTTCGTATGGGATATCAGCCAGGTTATCGATACCTCCTATAACAGTTGAATAAGCCGCCGTAAGAACATTGAAATTATAGAAAATTAAAAAAAAAATAATGGAAATCACCAACCGAAGTATACTGAAATGTTGTTGTAAAGTAATGAGCTATCGAGAGGAATGAGTTTTGAATTTGTGAAGCCATTTACTGTTAGATAGAGTTTTTGACCAAATCGGCCAGCTCGTATTTTGGTCCATTTGCCTGTATTTATAATCGTTCCACTACGAACTTTGGTCACTACGGTCTCACTTTCTGGATTTTTATTTCCACCTATAAATGATGAAGTTATGTGAAACTATGGTTTTCAAAAATTTTGATTTCGCAACAAAAAAAATTTTACCGTAAGTTGAAATTCGAAATTCCAAAATCCCTCCTTTCAGTACCAGAGACGTAAAAAACATGGAAGTATTTTCAGTCACGTACATAATCAAAGCTCGATCATTCATAGGCTTAAATTCGAGCTCAAAATTGAACTGTTTAATTTGAAATTCTTCTTTGACATTTGTCAACAGATACGAACGACGTCCAGAAAAGCTAATATCCGATAACTGGGTTTCAACTGAAATACGTAGGTACAACTATGAAAAATCTACTGCGTACCAATTTTGTTGCCCAAGAAGGTGAATTAAATTACTCACACTTTTCGCAGAATTTTCCAGTTTGTCCTACAGGACAGTCACATTCATACGTCAAAGCTACAGGGACACACGTAGATCCGGCAGCACATTTATGGTAATTGGAGTCACATAAATTATGACGATAAGCGCAAACCGGACCAAACCATCCGTCCTGGCATAAACATCTGCGGGAAAAAATGTGCCAATTTTATCTTCCTCCAGCTTTTGCGCCTAATTTGGATCCAGTTCACTTACGAATAAGTTGGCCCATGTTGTACACAAACGCCTCCATGTTGACAAGTGTAATTTGAACATACGCTGGTTCCACATTGCGCCACAGAACGACCTATTTCTGGATGTGTTTTTTGAAGTCCCAGCGTTACATGACTAGTTCGCATTTCAACATCATAAATACATCCGGCGAATCCGGTATGAAGAGGTAAATCATGAGGCAGTGTTAAAAAATTATACGAGTCGTGACCACCTGGAAAAATCCGCAACGTCAGCTTGTTCTACCAAAAAAATAATATTTCCGTTGTTTCGCCTACCTATGTAGATGTGTGGGGTAACATTGAGCTGCATGTGTCGTCCGGAAGCTCGACCGGTGATATTTTTAAATCCGTCTACGAAGAGCCACGCTCTGGAACCAGTTCTTCCGATTCGAACAGAGTGCATCTTTTTTCCTTTCTTGGCAATTGGACGAGGAGTGAATATCCGTCTTGGACCTGGATGGAAATTCGCATTCGTTTAATTGACCGACTGACCGTTTATGAAAATTTAGCAGCTCAAATCACACTTTACTGACCTCCTCCCAAGTTCCAAGTCAAGGCGATGTATCCCTTGATGAAACTTAGAGCTAGATGATCTGAATGCATATCGTGTTGACCGCTCTGGCCGATAAATACCATCAATGCTATTTGCTCCATAGTTTCTGGGATGAATTTAAATCTCAGTTCGAATGTATGCTGAACTGAACTGCTCGGGAGATGATAAGCTACGAATGAAGAATAACCTCGTACCGTTGAGGTGAACGTCGGCTGTGTAATTTCCAAGTCTTAAACAAAAAAAATTGAGTATTTTATATCTTCTGAGAAGGTAAGCTGATAAAAAAGTTATACCTTGCTCGCAGAACAAGCCATGCTTTCCCAACGGACACAAACACAAGAAACCATTGGTCGGATATTGAATACATGTGGCTCCAAACTGACACGGATTATTGATACAAACCGAAATATTACATGTATCACCTACGAAACTGTGATAAAGTTGCCTTGAATGAAGTATTCGCTTCGTGAAGATCCAAAAAAAGAAATAAGCTTACCCCAGAGGGCACAGGCACATCCAAGATTGTCCATTTTCAATGCAAGTTGCCGAATGATGGCATGGGCTCGATATACAGGCCAATGAAGAACACTCGGATATTTCGTTACCATCGTAAGCGTCCATGTAGATATCCTTACGAAGACCATCAACCTAAAAAAATAGTTATATTTTTTCAACGTTATACTCATCTACCTGCACATCCTGAACGAAAAACAAGCGCATTACCTGTAACGAATGCATGCACCCGATAATTCCATTGGTCACTGGGAGGTCTAGCTGCTGAACTAGGTATCTGGGAAACCCGCCTATGTATAAAGCTGGTAAATTGAGTAACTTTTGAACCGTGGCCGTAGTTTGCTCGCCGCTCATTGCCACCGTGTTGTTTATTCTCAAAGCGGCGCTGCATTCACCTTCGTCAAAACTTTGCAAATTTTTGTTCAAAGAAACGCTACAAGTGGCAAAATTTTCGTCAATATTTTGTCTTCTTGTCAACTTTACCATTTGAAAAATTAGAACAATTAGGAACAAACTCACGTGGCTAAAATTTGTATCTGGTATCCTGTATTCACCCTGTACTTCGTTTCACTGAACAGCATGGTCTGGACTCCGCAAGAAAATTGAAATTTTAAAAACCCATCTTGTACGTAAAGACACATGTACATGTTGGACGTAACTTGGGCGTAGAATATAACCCCGAAAGTCGATAGCGTTTTTAATTTAAGAGATACGACAGTCGATGTGCCGTTATTGAGATTATGAATGAGGTACGATTTTCCAGTAAATGCGACGACTTTGATGGTGATCGCTTCTTCGCATTGCAAACCGTCCCATCCGAATCTACAAGAACACTGAAGATGGTTCAACGTGGAGGAGATTTTATTTCTTTTTAAAAAGAAAGCAGTTAATTTTAAAATGAAGAAAATTGCATCAAAATGTAAATAATCACCTTCGGTCGGTCTTTCATAACGTAACATGTACCTCCGTTTAGACACGTTATATTGGAACATTGTGTACTGATCGTGGTAGTCGTAGTTTCATCCAAAAATTTGGTCACATACCATTCGTCATCTGTAGTAGAAAAATCAGTACTCTTTTCTACGCTCGTAGCAGTCTCTGTAGCATCGGTGAACTCTACAGAAGTTTCGCAGCATTCTGTAGTAGAGAGATGAACGGTCGGAGTCGAAGTTGAAGGAATTATCACAGATGATTTAGAAGTTGTATCAAAAGTGGAAAATTTTGATTTGGTTGTTAGTTCCGGTACCGTTGTGAAGGATACAGCGGTGGTTGTAGGATTTTCAGTCTCGGGGTATTCCGCTGACGAGGTTTTATCTGTTGAAATCGTAGCATTGGAGTAAATTATCGTTTGGAATAAAGTAGTCAGAATGGTTTGAACTGTGGTATGAGATGCTGTATGTGTTTTTAATGCAGTCTCCGTAGTGGTGGTATAGAGAAGTGCAGTTGTTTCTTCTTCGGATGAGGTAGTTTCTGATGAGGTTGTGGTTGTTGATTTTAGTTTTGATTCTGTAATTGTGGTAGGAATTTCTTCCTGTGTTGTAAGTGTTGTAAGTTCGTTTGTAGAAGGAATAGTGGTACCTTGGGAAGACACGGTATCGATGTCGAAAATTGTACTTAAAGTAGTCGGAAGAGAGGCATTAAAGAATTTAGCAGTAAAATCTATAATTTTTGATGTTTCAGTCTCAAAGATTGTGGTACTCTCGAGTACCATTGGTGTGAATGAGAAAATATCGCAGGTTTCGTTTCCACTCGAGTCGATAATACATTCGCAATGAACTCCGGTGACTCGAGGAGGGCAGGAACACGTGTAATTGTCGACGCCATCGATGCAGGTTCCACCATTATAGCACCTGAAGATTTGGTCAACTTTTCAGTTATCGTACTGAACACATCGTTGCACTGGATAAGTGATTTATTTACCTGCCCCTCAGAACACATTCGTCGTATTGAAGCTGACACCTGTCTCCATGAAAGTCTGGCACACAATAGCATACTCTAACATCATCTTCGACCAAGCAAAGTGCTCCATTAGCGCATAAATTCATATCACAAAGCTCCAATTCTGTTTCACAACTGTGTCCAGTGTATCCTGTTGAATTGACGAGTCACGTCACCGTGTGATTTAAGATCGGTCTTTCTAAATAAGATTGCTACGTCTGATATGTATAATTTCTTACCGAATAAGCAAGCGCAAGAGTAATCTGCATGCTTATCTATGCAAACTGCTCCATTTTGGCATGGTGACGATGCACATTCATTAATTTCAGATTCACATAAAGCTCCAGTCCATCCTGAAATAAGTGACGAAGTTTATCATTGCAGTGCATCCTAAGTTATTGAAGTAATTAATCAAAAATAAGTACCTGGTTGGCATTCACACGTGTAGGTTAACCCGGGTCCGTCAATGCAAAGCCCTCCGTTATGGCAACGTACTTCATTGGATGTATTACAAACCGCCAAATCGATGTCACAAAATAAACCTAGATAAAAAAATCAAATTTCATCTTTGAATTTGGGCACTAAAGTGAAAGAGAACCTACGTATAGATATACCTACCTGAATATCCTGCGTTACAATGACACGTGAATCCGTTTGGAATGTCAATACAGGTGCCATTATTCGTACAAGGATTTGAAGCACATTCGTTTATATCGAGCTCGCAATTTTGACCTGAACATGAAATGAAACTCGAGTGAACAACCCTAGTTATGTATAGGTTTAGTGTTCTTCGTGAAAATTTTTCATACCAGTGTATCCGTCGACGCAAGAACAGTTATAGGCATCGATACCATCGATGCACGTGCCGCCATTTGCACAAGGAGATGACCAACATTCATCCCAGTTGGTTTGGCATTGAATACCAGTGTATCCATTGATGCAGTAACACGTATAGGTACTAAAAAATTAATTGATGCTGAATCATGAAGAATCACTACTCAGTTGAATATTTAAAAAAAAGAAAAGAAAAAGAAACTGAAAATCTTTTAAAACCTACCTATTGATGTCATCGATACAAATGCCATATACGCACGGATTACTAACACAAGCGAATCCGGCTTCCGAATTTATATTACCGCGCAACGATATAAAGATCACGATTGCTATCCAGGATGATATTTGAAAAAAGCACTTCATCAGCCGATTGTTTTTAGCTTTTTTCGTTCATACTTTAATGGGTTAGTATTCCCCTGTCGTAATTCAACTGTGGCACGCGTCCCTAATCAAATTAAAAAACAGTTTCATCGACACCTATCTCCCAAATTCCGAACCCATACGGTAAATGGCAATTCGTATGTACTTTATGAATATGCCTTACTTTATTTTGTGATTGCATGAATCTAATAGCACCTATCGTCATGGAGACCGTATAACAACATACCTAACGCTGTTTTTTGCTTTTCATATTTTAATTTATAGTCTATTTACCATTCTATGAAGGTATTCTTCTTTTCTTTTTTTTTCAATTGACAATAACGATCTTTTGTTTTAGGGGGTTCTTTTTTGAATAGTGTGTGTAGTACCTCGCGATTTGATAGGGTAGAACGGATGATTGAAGCGTTTGCTTATTTTAGTGAAACGGATTATTGTGGTGGAATTCGAGGGTTGGAAGGAAAGTCGCGTTCAAGTTTCAACGCTGACGAATAAATAAGACTTGCGCTGCTATGTTGTGTTGCTTATTATTCACGATGAATGTACTATGCAACCAAACATAGTATAAATATGATTCTTCTTTTTCACTATGATATCGTAACCCTCATTTCTATTTTAATGAAATTAAATAATGCTCGATTTGTTGGTTTTTGTTTCAGAAGTGAAAATTCATTAATATGAATAATGACCCTGGAATTATTAGTTTTCGGCATTGTTCGTCTTCGATATTCTGCTATTCTGTTCCTCAATTTTGCCCCATTTGTAGGCAGCAAATTGATGATAGCGCAGATATAATGCCTTTTAGGTGAAACTTTTTCATCTTGTCGACTTCCGTGTTAAAAATGAGCCGATCTTATGATTTTGTCATGTAATTTTTGTAGAGTTCCTTATCCATTTGTACGAGCCAAACAAACTCCATGTTCCATATTGCTCAAACCGTCGAAAGGAAATTTTTTAGAGTATGTTGATTTCCTTCAAGTAGATCCCAATTCATGCTAATTTTTTTGATAAAAATTTTCTTTCAGTATTTACAATGTGAACGCTGATCTTCATATTGGTATAACCACATTTGATTGTCAAATTATCGAATACGACTTCAATGGATTGTGTGATTGGAGAACAAATTCATGGAACGAAAGTTTATGCCTTTATACCTTATGTGATACTTCTTGGCAGATGAAATGGAATAATGTTTTACGACTAGTTTCTGATAAATTTATAAATATGAGTGGAAGGTATTCATGTCTCTAATTCACTTTCAAGTTCATTTCAATTCAGCATGAAATATGTATAAGTTGTGATTTTTTGCAGTTACGACGAAAACACTTTCAATTGTTATTCCTTCGTTTTAGAATTTGTCAAGCGTTTGCAACATCGAGATTTTGTGGATGTATCTTCGTCTAAAGAAAACTTTTGTAAAAAGTACGTGATACCGAAAATGGCTGTGGCTTGTAATTATGTGTCTTTGTTTAGAAATTTGAAAGATGTTGAGTATTTTATAGAAAAATGAAGTTTGTGTTTTTTATTTTTGTAATTAATTATTTATTGTGCATTGATTTTTATTTTTTTTAAATAAAACAATAAAAGTATCAAGTTACGGAATGCTTGTAAATTGAGTAATTACGAACGGTTGACCAAAAATTACAAGTCATTACAAAATTTTTACGAAGTCGCTGTCGCTATTTTCAAAATGACGTTACAAAAAAAAGTAATCATCAAAACGACTAAAAACGACGTATTTTTTATAACGCTTTTGTGACCATTTTAGGTTTTCCCTTGTTTTCTTTTCCCCTTCTAAAATTGATATGATAACAAATAAATTCCGCAATTAAATTTTTTTAAAATCGAGGAAATAATCATGTCCGAGTTGGTAAATGCGTTGTAATTTCATTCGTGACAAACAAACGGTGCCTTTTTACACTGTTTTCGAAACGACGTATGTAATTTTTGAGCATGTTCATACAGTAAACTTCGTTGCTCAATCAATTTTCGGAGTGTTGGCAAAATGAATGAATATAATTTCAACGAACCTGTGGGGTACCGCAATGATATAAAATGTACCAAACTGAAAGACTTCTTTTCGCGGCAGACCCTAGATTCGGACCAAGAAAACCACGAATATCCAGATTTGGACTTCATCTACACAGATACCGATACATTAACCAACGAAGTCGCTGAACTGTATAGTTACACCGAACAACCAGAGTTTCAACTGAATGTAAAAGCTTTCGAAGACTACATGGAAACGCTGAAATTGAAACCATGTTGGAGACGATTGACTTATTCCGAGAAAAGTAATGTTATCGTGACGCTTCTCGATCAATTGGACGTGTTAGATAAAAACGTCAGATTGAAATGCGCCAGATGTTTTCTGTACCTCTTGCAAGGGTGCTGGGTCGAGTGCCAGTCGGATATCGAACAACAAATACAAGCAAAAGAAAACGTATTGATGTTGTACAAACACGGAGTGTTCAGCGCTTTCGTTGAACTTTTCTATGCCGAGGCTGACATTTGTTCAGTAGCTATTCAGCGCAAAGTATCGGTCAATTTAAACGATTCGACCGAACTGAGAGTAATACTGAGCATATTATACATATTTATCGAAGTTATTAGAAGTATTGAAAACGACGAAGGTCACGAGAACATTGGAATCAAAGAAGAATGTCATACCGAAATTACAAATCCTATTCAAGACGAGTTACTATCCGTAAAGTTATTTAGCATGGTAACGCGATTCTGTGGCGGTAGCGCTCCTCACTATCCGATCAAAAAAGTCTTGTTATTGATATGGAAGTTACTTTTATTCTCGTTGGGAGGTTCCGAGAACTTAAAAACGATGAAAACGGAGAAAAGAAAAGAAGCCGGTTTAGAAGTATTCGAAGAAGACACCATCGAAATCGTAAAAACAATGCGCGCTTCGTCTCCACCTTCCGGTGGAGCTGATGGCATAGAGACTCAAAATCAAAAACGCACCAATCGTCAGCTTAGGCGAAGTTTGATTAAACAAAGTTCTTTAGACGAATCCCTCAGTATGGATTATGAAGGCCCTATGATGGACGAAGAAGACTACGACGATGAAGTGAATAAAAATAACGCTAATAATGAAAATAATGGAAACGCCGCTAACAACAATCCAAATCCAAATGAATCGGATAATTTTAACGATAAAAGTAACAATAACGAAACTAGCGTTAGCGAAGCAGCAATTACTCTACCGGAGGAACCGGCAACGCGACCGAAAAGCATAGAAAAAGCACCTTCTCTACCTCAACACAAAGGTCTTCCTTGGGTGCCTAAAATTCGACAGAAGGACTTAGATGTTTTTCTAGATCATGTAAGACTGAAATTTGTCGGTTTTACTCTCCCTGATGACAAAGACACCTTAATCGGGCTTCCTCAGCCGATTCACGAAGGTGTTAAAGTACTTCGAAGATACGTCTACGTTTCGTTGAGCGATATACAAATGGAAAAGGAAGAAAACATTTCAAGGTATCCGATTTCTCAAAAAGAAGAAAATATACTGAATACACCCTCTGAAATTTTATACCAAGCTATGCTGCCAAACATGCAACAAAATATTATCGCTCTCTTGAAAGTACTCCTGGCAGCAGCTCCTACTTCAAAAACTAAAACTGACTCTATTAATATAATGGCAGATGTGCTCCCCGAAGAAATGCCTATGACGGTATTGCAATCCATGAAATTAGGTACCGATGTCAACAGACATAAGGAAATCATCGTAAAAGCTGTTTCCGGTATTCTACTGCTATTACTCAAACATTTCAAACTTAACCATATTTATCAGTTCGAGTTCCTATCGCAATATCTTGTTTTCGCAAATTGTATTCCGTTGATTTTGAAATTCTTCAATCAAAATATTAGTGCGTACGTAGGTGCGAAAAATGTCATACCTATTTTGGATTTTCCATCATGTGTTATCGGCGATCAGCCCGAGCTCACCTCTGAAAGTTTGGAGATCGGAGATAATCAACAGTGCAGCTGGAGAAATGTATTTTCTTGCATCAATCTCCTCAGAGTTCTAAACAAAGTCACAAAATGGAAACATTCTCGTATTATGATGCTAGTCGTATTCAAATCAGCGCCTATTTTAAAACGTACCCTGAAAGTAAGACATCCTATGATGCAACTGTATATCTTGAAGTTATTGAAAATGCAGACCAAATATTTAGGAAGACAATGGAGAAAATCCAATATGAAAACTATGAGTGCCATTTATCAAAAAGTACGCCATCGTTTGAACGATGACTGGGCTTATGGAAATGATATCGATGCTAGACCGTGGGATTTCCAAGCTGAAGAATGCGCTTTGAGAGCGGCTGTTGATAAATTCAATAATAGAAGATATTTTTCACAAAACGAAGATCCGGATTTCTTTCCCGTTGATGTAGATATTACCAGTGTTTTATCAAATGACGTCGATCTGACTGAAGAATTCAAAAAACATTATTATCTATGGGTTCAACAAGAAGTATTTGACAAAACGATCAATTGGGATGAATTACTTAATCAAGATACGCTATAAGGGTGAGCGAAACGCATTTAACGTATTTTCAAAAATTTATCGACTTATGTACTTTTTATTTGCTAATTATTTCAATGTAGTTTTATTTTGTTTTGTGCGCAGATTTGGACAATATTGTTGAAGATGATTATTTGGAATACAGAATTTTTACTCTTGCAGTTTCTACAATTCTTATTTTGATTCAGTTACTCCGAAGATTTGTTCATGATGTAATGTAGCGCATCTTTTAGTGTATAATTCTGTACTTTATTATTTGAAACTTTGTAAAATTGCTATTTTTTATTACTGATGAAAATTTATGAAGAATATTTTTATTGTGAATGAGTCGTTATAATACTAAGTACAATTCGTAGAACTATTGTGCTTGTTTAAAATAATAATGATACCAAAATTATACTTATTTGATTGTACAATGTAATGAATTCCTCGTGATCTGTATGTTTTCAGTTTTGGAAGAAAATTACTAAGAAGTAAGAATTGAAAAAAAAAGGTACTTCTTCATTGCTTTTGCGTTGTCCTTTTCCCTTTCAAAATTATTTTCATTTAACACGATTTACGAAATACCAGTGCATAATTTTTAAATATGGTTAATGAATAATGCAGTTTCCCCTCCACCGCTAGATGAACACAGTCTGATGTTTGCTGATTGGTGCGTGTGCCGCACTTATCCAAAGTTCCTTTGGTTCTGACGTTCTGTTTTCAATGTCGGTTTGTCGGTTCGGAATATCATAGATTAAAATTTTTTGAAAAAATTAATGAGTTTCATTTGTGAGTAAAAGTTTCAAAATTGAAAACAATGAGTAATATTGATAAAAGACGTTCGTCAAAAGTCGGAAATTGGCACAACCAACGCACAAACTTGGGTAAGGTTACTTGTAAATCGAAAACGTTCATTAGCCCTCAAATCAAAAACACCCTGGAGAATAGACAGAAACTTGATATTGAGTTTAACAAGAAGAACAGACTTACTAGTGGAAGTGATCAACAAACGCGGCGATCTTTGTTTCGAGACGGAGATTTGTTCGGTCCTAAAAATAATGATAACCAACATAGCCATGGAGCGCAGATATTTCAAAGCGAAGCAAATTCATCTGCTGGTAATCATACAGTTAAAGGTACGCCTCTCAATCAATTGAAGAAAATTATTTCTCCGAAGGTTAAGAAAGTTACCCAGCCACTGTCAACGTATTCTAAGCCAAATTCTCCTGACTCAAGTTCCACATTTTACGAACCTGATTCTACGGTCGACGACGATGATTTGGAAACTGATATGATTTTAGATACTTACGAACTTTCCGATAGTAGTGTTTTGACTAAAAACACAACAATAAATATTCCTATGTATGCTAAAACCTCTTCGAAATGTGTGACTGGTTCCGAAACGCCGAGGAAAAACGTCTCTGTGAAGAAATTAACGCAGCTTAGCAAACCCACTTCTGTAAAAACTAAAACTTCTCTCCTTGATAAATTTGATACTAAAAACGCGAAATCTTCAAAAGAGAAAAGTAGTCAAAAATGTTTTGGCCAAGATTCGAGACTCGACCAATTTGATTCGAAAACTACGACACATTCTTTGCATCGCAATTCGACCAAGAAAAATGCATCAACTCGTGCAGAAACCAATTTTATTGATAAAAAAAGTTCTTCAACGAAAGGTTCGGATTTAGGAAAATTACCTCAACGTCGGTTCCAAACAACAGTGCCTGTTAGTCCTACTACCTCCAGCTTATCGCACAGAAAAAGCAAACCAAAGGATTTGCAGCAGATACGCAAAAATCAACCCACGCCAAAGTCTAGTAGATCCAATAAACTGAAATGTCCTAGTCCTGAATTATTTTCTAGCGATCAGAACAGCAGCTTACTCACCAGCTCTGTCGAATTGGTATTGCCGAGTTCCGATGATTTGATCGAACCCGAACGTATTTCGAAATTTAGAAACCGGTTGAAAACCGCACAAGTCATGGATGCATCTACGATATATTCATCGGACTTTTTGGAAAATACATCGCGGTATCCGTTACGAAATAAAATCGCTTCAAGTCCCGTTGCTTACGATTTACCGCCGGTTCGAAGGCGACGATCAAATTCAAAGTCTATAACATCGCAATTTACTGATGAGTCGAATAAAATCAGAGTGGAATCTAAATCAAAGACAGCTACTGAAGCGAGAAACTCGTTGCAATTTTCCCAACTCAGCTCCGTACATGAATCATTGCTTGACCTTAACACACCTCAAGATACGCCGGAAGATGTGTACGATTTTGTATCAGTACCACCACCCACTAAACGTCGAACTCGGGTGAATAAGAACACTCGAAGTGCAAAATCAACTGCGATCAAGAAGACGAATCTGTTCGACTCGAGTGATTATTCGTTATTTTCTACTCAAGCCAGTTATTCCTTTAAAAACGTGCCATCTCGAAAGAAAACTGCAACACCTAAAACAAAACCGATCCGTAATTCGAACGCTTTATCGGAGCTTACAAATCAAGTTTTGAAAAGAGGCAGATCTAGGGCTTCGAAAGATGATAAAAATACGCCCGTTAATTTTCTGAGTAGTAAGTTTTCTCAACCTGTTCAAACACCAAGTCAGCAGAATTCAATTTTCAGTAAGCCCGAATCTCAAACATATCAAAACTTCTTCAATCGAGCAACTACTCCAATTCAGAATCAGACGAATTACAATCGAACTTATAGAAATTTGATTGCACATATTGACAACATGAATCACAACAATAACGACGTCGAAATGCAAGAGCTTTGCGATTTATTTAGCCTGCTCAAAGTGAGTGGCGAGCATAACCTCATGAAGCCTTCGTTTTTAATTTATCGGGATCCATGTCGCGTTGAGAAATCTTCTGCTAAAAAAAGCTACAGAAGTTATGAAAAACCAGGTAAAACACCATTTTTTGGTAATACGTTCTTAAATTGTCGTACGGCTTCGGATTCCTTCGTCGAAGAAAATGAAACACCAGTTTCACCAGCCCTAGTACAAGCTCTGGCAAAGAATAGTATTTCAAGTGGAACTGATTTCCGTTTATTTAAATACTCCAACAATACGCCTGTAGTTTCTAATGACGCAACCAATGATACAGTATTATCTGCAAGAGATGCTATAAAAAGTATCAAGTTCATTTCGAGAAAAGTACCGCATTATTTCTACGCAGACGGAGACTACAATGTTGACGGATTTTCAAATTGGGACTGAAGGTTTACTTTATCGGCGATATAATTAAATTTTTATTGTTTTTAAACTAAAAGTGTTGTAAATTTTGTTTTCTTTATTATTTTATTTTCACTCACGTAGAATACGTGAAAACTCTTTGGAGAGGAAAAATGTGATAAATTTAGCGGTAAAATTTTTTTTTATTTGGGAAGTAAATTCGAACAAAATGTAATAAAATATTTGTCATTCAATTAGTACCTACATTTGTTGACTTTTTCATGCCTCAGAATTTACACTCTACTGCGTTCTATGAAATATGGTATCGAGAGAAAAAGAAAAACTAAAAAGCGTAACCTACTATGTAATATTTGTATTTTTCGAAACAAACAATATTAGGTACTGATTTTTATTTATCGGAGTAACAGCTTTGGTGCTCGTATTAAAGAAAGATGTTCGTTGCGAGAAGTATTCGGTTCATAAAATTTTTACGATTTTTTGGTCTATGTCCATTTTATTGGATACCATCTACCAGTAAGTATATGAGCAGTGATAGTGAAGACTTGGTATAGGTAATGTTTCTAAAAATTATGATCGTATAATTTTTACAATGTAAAGTAGTTCGTACAAATGCCTATTAAAACCTAGGGCAAGTACCTATAGCTCACTGTATATTTGACGACCACATCAGGTGATATTATTAGAGCCCATGACAGTGAAAGTTCAACTTATCTCTTATGTCGTCATACTATATAATAAACCTACATTAATTATCATATTATCTACTTGTGTAAGATATATTAATAGAGCTTGAATAATTATGGATTTTATTATTAGTAAATTTACTCCATAATATTATGAGATCATTTCTATGATTTATTTAGAGCACATTTTTCTATTTTTACAGATAATGCGATGAAAATAATTGTCATCATTTACTCCGTTCTACTTCACGGATTTTTGTTTTACGTAATACTGTGTATTAGCATCGAAACATTGAAACGATTGATAACATCAGCATTTAATTTCGATACTTTCGTATACATTGCAAAAGATGTCAACTCATTAAGCGGGTACTTGATCGTACCATTGCTGTATTGGAGGTGGTCCAGCGAATTATCGAAATACTTCACGGCTTGGATGGAATTCCAAGTGAGCTTCAACTCCATACAGGGCCGCATTTACTCTACTATTATTGTGCCTACCTACTTTCTTCACCTGTCTGATTGTGTTTCAGAAAGAACTATCGAAAATGCCAGCCAAGTTTTTTACCTGCAAAATAAATCCACTCGACACGAGCAATAAAAAAAGCAATAGTTACATTGCCATAATCTTAATAGGTATAACATTTTTAGGTTCAGCTTTACTCGCCACTTATTTCAAATCTTCGAGCATTTATTCGTACGGATTAATAATAATGTACAGCATTCTTTCATATTTATGGAACGAAACATGCAATACGATTCTAGACGTGATAACGTATCTCAAATTACAAGTGCAGGTTTGCTATGAAAGTATCATTACACATTATATACGTACTATACGTGTAGGTAACTTGTAGTGTCTATACTTACCTATTCATACATACGATATATTTTTAAGAAATTTATACTCTTTGCACCTGTAGATATAATTTCTCATTTCAGGGGTCTCAATGGAAAATAAAAGTATTCGATTTTCATACAGAGAAATTGATTTCTACTTGGATCTCACTGTGCGAATTGGTTAAATCTTCATGTCGCCTTTATTCGAATTTATTATTTTCATCCATACAGTCTATGACCCTGTTGATTATGTTCAGCGTTTATGCATTGTTTACTCAAGTTGTACAAAAGAAACTCGATATTCACGATTATTTTCAATCCATTGTTATATTGGTGTTGGCTGCAAGCAACATTTATGCAATTTGTGATAAGTCTCATAATACTGAAAAACAAGTAAGATTTCGATGGATAATTTTTCCCCATAAGTTCAAAGTATAAGGGTAAGGGCGCCTTATATGGACCACATTTTTTCTTTTCAATGCCCACGGTGGTAGAATTGAGGTAGAAATAAGGTAAATGGCTTAAAGTGTAGATACATCTA